>JAJIYU010019313.1:0-10835 GCA_030144865.1 Tinospora cordifolia | reverse complement strand
ATGGTCATTTCCACGCCATCTGTCCATTGGGAAAGTTATGGACAGTTTCCATAACTTTCTTGGGTGAGCATCTGAGTGACATTTGTTTCTGGGAAGTTATGGACGATTTTCATAACTTCTCCTTAATTAGCCATCCCAGTAACACCTGTCTTGGGAAGTTATGGGCAGTTTCCATAACTTCCCTTGGTCAGCATCCGAGCAGCACTGTCTGTGAGTATCTTGTCCGTGGCACACCTGTCTCTAGCAGTTAGCATAATTGTTCCAAGGTGCTCCTATGATCCTCTGTTCATGGGGAAGTTATGGACGGTTCCATAACTTCCCTAGTGTGCTATCTCGTGCCATATGTCCTGGGTAGTTCTCCAACTGAGCTCAACTATTGGTAACTTCCTCCCCAGGTGGCGATCATGCTTGTGTCTACGTACATGGGTAGTTGGTTACCCATCCCAACCCTCTGTCTGTGTCATTCTCTGTTCTGTCATGCTCCAACACGTGCAAAACTTCTAGCAACTGTCTATGTGCAACATGCTCTGAGGTGCATATGCGCTTGGCCCTTAGCCTGCTAAGCTAGGCATTATTTGGTGATCCGGTTCAAAGTTCTAACAGTAACCTATAATATTATGTATATATAAAATGACACTAACGTCAAAGATCTTTGGAGAAACGGTTCTTGATTCTCGACATATGTGAATTTTGTTTCTCTCACCAAATATGCCAATTTAAAAACAACGAGATCTCGTAGATAAAAAGCACATGGTCCTCATGCAAGCATTTATTTTAAGGGTCCATGTACCAACATATGTAATAGTTTTTTTTTTTCATTTTCAAAACTGACCTGACAAATACGACATCAATGCTTTATAAAAAAATTAAAAATTAAATGCAGACGGGAGGTGGCTAACTTTTGAAGTCCAATAGAAAACCCTTAAAAAGTGCCCATAGCAACCTGATCAGAGTCGTCCGGTAAAGTGGAGAAAGCAACGGCATCCATATTTACGGAGCATGAGAGAGACCGATGAGAGAGTAACACTTTTGGATAGGTGTCTTTCGAATTTGACATCATATTTAACAATAAAGATACACGAATGGATCCACTTACACCATTTCTCAAAAAAATATATATATATATAAAATAAAATAAAATTAGGTGAGAAAACTGACTAAGCTTGAACAGTATAAATCTTCAGGAATTACTGTTCTACTCTCTCCAGCCTTTCCATTTTCTTTTCTTTATATATATATATATATATATTGGTGTCAAGTACTGATGCTGGTGTTCCATAATTTTGTATGCAATGGCCTTTTACACAATTAACATAATTATAAACTTATTTATCGTCAATAAAAAGTCGAACAAGATATCTGCATCCTTGCTATCTTGAACTTCTATGCTGAATTCTTCATATGGGTCATAGATAGCAGACAAACTGCAGAGTACTATTCATTTATGCCATCCAAAGTAAAAATAGAATTATCAATGCTGATTTTAGAAAACAAGAAGGCCTAGATGGAATTATATAATAGGACAAACAACCATAACTTTTTCCGCGTAAAAAGCTGCATGTATAATAATGATATTGCCCTTACATGTCGAAAAAGTTAGTAAAGCATTTCTTTTTATTTTTCTTGCAGTCACTCTAATAGAAAAGTATATAAGCTTTGCGTACAATTATATTGTGAGAAAAAGCACATTTGGTTTCATGCCTCTTTCATCATTTTCTTTGCAAACACGATGCTTATTAGTTAGAATTATGTTTGTCCTTTGATTCTTCCACATATTTTCTTTATATTTTTTCTATATCATTTCATTATTATTTACATTAATTTAACATGTTAATTACTTAGTGCCTTTTTAATAATTCTGCGGGATATACATAGTGCTTTTTGCATAAGATGTGCTGATTGTGAATCCATGACCTTTTTTTTATATATTATATATTTCGCTATTCTTTATTAAAAAGTCATATCAACTTTAAAGATGCTTCATAAATAGAGAAGGGAGAAGTACCAAGTAGTACGCTTCTAAAATTGAAATCTTTCATCATAACATTGATAGAATCCCAATGAAAAAAAAAAAGAAAAACTGAATGCAAAAGGATAATGTTTTTTTCTTAAAAAAAATTAAAATTAAATTAAACAGAATGTTAAAAGAGTAGGAGAGATATAAGAGTTTAATTTAGTAAAGCGTAAAATTTAAAAACATCCACTAGAGCATACGAAATATATTATTGAGAGTTCATTAATTTATATATTTTTTTTATAAATTTACTGATTTTAACAACATAAGCCTTGGGATTGCGAGTCTCTTCTAACAATTTTTTTTTTTTGTTACTTTTAATATATTTTTCCCCTTTTTTGTGCAATTCTTTTTCTATCATCAATTTACTTATTTAAAAAGAAATTGCAGTGATTAAGCTCAAGTTGGAAGTGGACTAGAGATAAATATGAGAAAATGATCAAACATTGTAGAATTATAGAAAGAAAGTTGTCGAGGTAACGTGATACTCCGATCAAAGCAATAAAGTGGTACAAACTCCAATTTCTTTTTTTTTTCTTTTTCTTTTTCACCTTTTTTGGTCTCTATCCAAGTGGACCTACTAGTTGCACTAGCCCTTCTCTAATCTTTGCCAAGCATTTTATTAAGTATTTTTTATTTTGGATGTTTGGTGATAATATTTTATAGTTTCTAGCGCTGGAGTAGATTGATTTTCTTGGACCTTAATCCTTTGTACCTAATGTACTTGTACAATTAAGAAAAATACTATTATACACCTTTGGCCCTAATGCCAAAAGCTTGGTCCCATTATAAGGGCATCACCAATGCTAAAGTATAATAAAATATCCACATCGTCAATTTCATCATCCACATCATCTACTCATTAAATTCTCACTCATAATGTTATACATTTATTAGACTGTATTATATGGATCTCACAATCACATCAATTCATTAAATACACTAACTATAATATTTTATTTATAAAATATAATTTTTTTCAAAATACCTATTATTTCTATTTAAATTAAAAAGATAATAATTATTTTAATTTATATAAAAATTAAATTTTTTATTTTAAATATTAATTTTTAAATAAATATTTAAAAATATTGAATTTTAAATGTTACTAATAATTACAATATTTTATTTATAAAATATTTTTTAAATAAATAACTATTGTTCACATTTAAATTAAAAATATAAATAATTATTTTAATTTATATAAAACGTTATATTTATATAATTTATTATTTAAAAATTAATTATTTAAAATATTAATTTTTATAAAATTACTAATCATTATTTTAAAAAGTTATTGAAAAAATATTTGTTAGGATTTTTTAAAAGTATTTATTAAATTTAAAATTTATTTAATTTTAAAAATAATGATTTATTTATATTTAAAATTAAAATTTATTATAATTGTGAAAATATGTATATATATATTAAAAAATATAACTGTTATTTTACTTAAAATAATTTTTTATTTTTATTTTATAAATTAAAAATAAATATTTTTTAATTTTTTTTAATTGAGATCCAACACTTAAAAAACAAAAAATATCAAATTAAATGAAAAAAAAAATAAAAGGGATCATGCCCTGTCGGGGCATTTAATGCGTTGTAGCGCATTAAATATATATTTTTTTAAAAAGGCGCCTTGAGTGCTTAGTTCAGATCGAGCGCTCAAGGCGCTCTATCCACATCAGACGCCCAACAATGGGCGTATAATGCGGACTAGATGTAATGAGCGCCTACGTGAGCGCCACGTAGGCGCTCATTGCATCTGCATTGGGGATGCTCTAAGGGCATCTTCAACGCCTGAGCAAGCATTGAGTGCCAGCTCAGGCATTGAAGCATCCACGACAGCATTTATAAAAATAAAAATAAAAAATGGGTGTTGAGCGCTCGGAACTGTCTGAGCGCTCAACGCCCAGGGGGGTAGGTAGCGCTGAGGTGGCGCTCCATTGAGTGCCACCTCAGCGCTATCAACCCCCATTGTGGATGCCCTAAGGACAAGAAATTAATACAATATAATTATAAAAAAAATGTTTCAAAGGAATTAAAATATAAATGAAAAATTAAAAGGGTAGAAGAGACATTGATTCTTTAATGCGGCAAAGCCCCAACATGAATAATATTAACAGATCCTTAGAGCATAAATGAAATCCATTGTTGAGAGGTTTTTTTTTTTTTTTTTTTTTTTTTTAAGTACTCATACCAATTTTAGTTAGTAGCATAAGCCTAGGTATTATGAATGTTGTCTTACAACTTTTCTCCTTCTTCATATCTATTTTTCTCTCCTTCAGTACACTTTTCATAAAATAAAATAAAAAAATTACAAAGTCCAATCCCATATTAGCAAGTAGTGGAGATAAATTTGAGGAAGTTAATAAAAGTGATAGAGATAGGGTAGGTAAGTTGTTAAAAAGGATGATATTTATTTATGAAGTGGGAATCACTTTCTTTCAATTTTGTTTTCTTTTCTTCTTTTTTGTCACAATTCAAGTAGATCAAGTATAAATGTCGAAGAAATTAAAATTAAATATCTTATATCTAAGAACAAATCCCTACAACTAAGCCTGCCTAGAAAGACTAAGTCTAAATATATATATGTATACATAGTACAAAAATGGACACTTGAAAAGACGTAAATCTCAAATTCTGAAGTGCCAATTCCTGAAGTATGTATTCGCAAACTCTTTATCAAAAATAAATGACCTACTAATTTTGGATTGGCATATTTAAAGCTTACCCCTTTGCTTAAGAAACTAAGATAATTATTGCTCCTCACATTCCTTCATTGTATGGTCATTGTGAAGAAACAATGATTATTTATTTTAAAACTAAGAAACTTACTTTTTTTTTCTGCGTTAGATTTTTTTCTTAGCAGAGCTACTACTCTCTCTTTCTTTCTTTTTTTTCTTTTTGTTTTTAAAGAAGACTTAGTAGCTCTTCGAAAAAAGAGAAATCTATCTTGAGTAAGTGTTTGCTTCTTAATTATGACTAGGGATGGTAATTTGTGTCATTGTGTTATAAATAGGTCATGTTGTAAATGAGTCGTGTTTAATTGTGTTCATAATCATGTATTTGTTATGATTTATTTAACTTTTTATAATCAAATTTAAAATAATTTTTTATTAAAAATATTAATAAAAATATAAAAAATTAAAATTTTAAAAAATTATATTTAAAATAATAATAATGAATTATATTATCAATAGACATGTCATTTTCAAATTTTTTATAATTTATCTCTTAAATTATTCATAATCGTGTTAAACATGTCATTTTCGAATTTTTTGTGTTGACTCAACCCCGTTAATTTCGTGTCGTGTTCGCGTCGTGTTATCGTATTGTGTCACAAATTGATACTCCTAATTATGATGGTGTGTACGAAATTTGTACTAAAATGAAGTAGTAGTACAAGGTTAATTAGTAGATTTGTGCTTGTGGGAAAAAAAATTACTCGAAAGGATTTAGCATATATTTTCAAGCCCTCATCTTCAATACCATTTACCATGGGAATCATATAAAAAATAAATACAACTGCTATGGTTTGTATTTTATTCACAAAAAATGAATGACGTGTTGCACGGCGTGTCCCAACCAAAGAGGTTAAACAATACTACCGACGTGTGCCTACACACACATGACACATGTTTGTAGTGTAGCAGTAAGGCCAGACTGAGTGATTTAGTTGTAATTTTGTGTGTAATTGTAATATTTGACATTTTGCTTAGAGTACACATCTCAATATATGTATTATTTTTTATTTAATATTTATAAATTGTATAGGTTATAATAGTTATTTAAGTTACTTGAGTACCCATAAAGAATTAGTTTAAGAAGTTTAAAAATATTAAATTTAATTATTTTAATTATTTTTATACAATTATAATACTAACAATTTTTTAATAAACAAATATATATCTCAAAATATATATCAATATTAATCTAATAATTTTAAATATTATAATTAAATTAAAAATGTAATAATAGGAACAACTTTAGCACTGTCCGAAAAAGTCATAATTTTTTTTTGTATTAACGTTACTACTGTTTTCTAACTCAACGACGCGCGTTGAATGTAATTACTAACAAGAATTGTATGTTGAAGATGTCAGTATTCATGAGATCATTGCGTGACCCACGTTGAAAAGTTTCACTTAATCGTCAAACACGGGTCTAGAAATGGTTCAGTTCTCCACCACACCACCAACACTTACTAGCTCGAATGGCTACCTCATCTCCGTGTGTGGATAAGGTAAGAGCTGGAGTCTACTTTGTTAAATCTCAATAAATTAATTGGGGCAAATCTTTTAGTTTTATTCTTCACTAGTTTTCCAGCTAATTATAGGTGTAAATATTTATATTAATACTACAACTAACTAAAATCCTAGTTCAATATAAATTCTTATAAAATATAATTTAAATTAACTGTGTCCAACATACTTGTGCTTATATCTGGTGCTGAGGCACACGAGGCTTTGTTCCCTATATCTTACTGATTGGAATTGCCCATAATATTTTGTCATGTTTACTTCGCTCGTAAATCTTAAAAAATGTGAATTAATTAATGAAGACCAATATTGAAATAAAAATCTTCAATAGTCTATTTTGGGTTGTCGTCTACTAATTTGTTCCATTAATTAAGATTACAATCAAGTAGTTGAAGAATTCAATGTCACTGAATTAATTCTACACGGGTACATAAATAAATAAAAATGAAAAATTAGGGGATTGCATCATTTCGTTTTCGAAAAAAAGAAAATGTATAGAAACCATATCATTAGAATTAAATCCTTTTTTGAAATAAAAAATTGTACAAAAAATTGAATTACTTGAAAAAAAAAAAGAAAGAGTGATTGCATGATTGAAGATGTAATATGTACATATATACGAAAAGGAAATTAAGATTTTGTTTGCAATAAGCAGCTTTATCATCAGAAGAGATAAAAAAGAGATTATATGCACGAAAAGAAAAAGAAAAGATGAGGAAGCACCTTGTATCACATCCTTGCATTAAACAATGGAGATAGAAGAAGATAGCAACATATGCAAAAGTACTGGCATATTACATATGGAGCAAAATTTTAATCTTCTTTAATTAATAGGCATAGCTTTTGCGGCCTGGAGAATCAGCTATCTTGAGAGTCTCCTGAATCAGCTTCTGAGCTTTTCTGCTTCTAATCTCTACCCTCATGCTTTCGCTCTTATCGATCTTATCGTATGGTTTCTTTGGCCCTAAAGCTTTGAGTTTTGACTTGACAGCCATCACCAACCTCTCTAGACCCATCATCACCATCTTATATATATGTATATAAAATCTGCAGAAGAATTAACAAGCTCTTAAGTCGCACTGTCAAAGCTTGCAAAAGCAAAACAAATATATATTAAAAAGTTACGTTGTACAAGAAAATAATTTAAAAGATGATAGTAATATATCACAATGATTTAATTCCTCCAACTATATATATATGTGTGTGTACTTGATTAATTTGAATATATATATATATAGATGAATTTTTATTTTTATTTATTTTTTTGGTTTTTTTGAATTTTAGATAGATAGAGGGTCTGTGAAATACAAGAAAGGAAACAAACCTGAATGAGGAAACGGCTTTTGATATCACAAGCAAAGCATTCAAAGGAAGAAGGAAAACCACACAAACAAATGAGAGGTGAGGTGTGAAGAATGGAAAAATTTATATGAAATTCTATTTCAAAGTTGCCCTTGATTTGTTTTACCAAAATGCCCATATTTTCATGTAAAAACATAATTTAGAGGGCCAAGAATATTACTTTTTCTTGAACCAATTTTTTTGACCCTAAAAAGTAGTGTGTGAAACTACATGAAGGAAAAATATTAATTGAATTAAAATTGTTGTTGGTACGTGTGCAACTCTACAAGCATATCCACATAACATTAGATATTTCTGTATATATTAAGATAAAATTTTCTTTATTAGTTATCATCCGTTTAAACTTTCAATGTTTTAAACTTTGGAATATATAAAATGTTTTTTTTTTAATATTTTGAATTTTATACTTACTTAACAAACCCGTATTCTTGAATATTTGTTTTATTAAAAAGTTACCACCACACCTCAGAAAAATAAAAGAAGTTCCAATACGCACACACGGATGTACTAATAGTTTCAAGAAAAAACATCATAAAATGGAAGCAACAAGAAAAAAAAACAAGTCAAAGGTAGTTCTGTAAATTTACAAGGTGGTACGAAAGACTTTATAAAGATGGCCATGCTCGACTGGGTTGTGACCATCCACTGTTTTCGTTTTGAACCAAACGTGTATCTTATGTTATAATCCCAAGGTTTTTTGCTCCATGAAGAGTTTTCAAATTTGAGCTAGCTTCATAGTTCACCACATCGTTCTAGCTTATGGCCTTGTCCATAAAAACTTCCTTTTTTGTTTAATGATGAATAGTTGAGTTAGTATAAAACTTGATTAGAAGGGATGAAATATGTATTAGGCAATGATTTGATTTCTACTTTGCTGCATGTGTACTCCCCTTGTAGCGATATTTCCACCTTTGCAAAGAAATTGGTGAGTGAACTAGCTATTCTAAATTTCGGGAGAGTAATACCTAAATTACATACAAAACCCGAGCAATAATTAGTTTGAAGGTACATGAAAACTAACTCAGGGACACAATGTACAAAAGTAACAAAACACAAAAAAAAAGTCTTTTTCTTATGGGTGAGAGGTCACCCTTTTGTGTGTATACATATATAGAATAGAATTATTTTGCTTTTACTTTGCATTCTTGTTTGTTGCGCATTGTGGTCCTTGCTAGCTATAGCTCATTGATGTGTCATCTAGGGTGCTATGAGTTTTTGTTGTTTTGGAACACTTGGAGCCTTCTATACGTCAAAATCTACTTTAAATTAATGGCTTACTATTAATTAGTGAAGAAAACACTGATGATAAAATTTTGTATTTGTAAGTTGTTTTGGCTACCTATATAGTAATTATGAATACGAACATCTTTAACAACGTTTAAAAAAGGGAAATTACAAATAATATCACGAAATAAACATTTAGCACTACCTTTGTACTCTAGTATATTTCCTTACCCTTAATTGTTACCTTCTAATTTTCTTGTAGGAAAAATAATTGTTTTCTTCAACTCGAACTATTCGTATAAGCTGGTGGAACAACCTTTAGATCGGGCAGCAAGACCAAAGTCTGCTTAGATAATTGCACTTTCTTGGACAGGATAACTTATCTCATTTTCAATGTTTAGCTTCACTTGAGACAAGGTTTGTTCACTATCAGCTCAACCTGTAATCTTTATTTTCAAACAAAACCTTTGAATTCATATATTTCCTTTTTGAAAAATATTTTCCAAAACAATTTTCAATTTCAAAACAAAAGTTAAGGCATTCTAAATTTCAATCAAGTAAAAATCTAACTTGATTAAGTTAAACTCTTTCTAATTTCTACTAGTATATCTAATAACTGAGCTCTGATACCATCTTTGGTACTAGAGTAACCATCTTTTTCCCAGTGAGCTACAGCCTTAGTTTTGATACCACCTTTGCAACACCTCGCCTCTCCATCCCAGGCACCTGCCATGTGTTGTTTCGTCGACGCTTCGGCACGTTGTCATCAAGTGTGCATTTCTTAAGGAGCTCCCTTGGCCTGTTCGAGGGAAGACAACGCGTGCCACATTAATTCTTTCTTTCTTTCTGTATCTCAAATTTTATAGGACTTCCTGATTACTCAACTCATAAAATAAATTTCATAAAACACAATTTGAAATTATTGATATATAATCAACTTTAATACAATTCATTTGAATGTGAAATTCAAAATAACTGAATATCATTCATTGATATAAAATATTCAAGAGTTACAAAACTTCATATTTGTTATAGCGAAAATAACTTTAAAATTTTACAAAAAACTTAAAAAGCCTACAAGAAAATACTTAGGGGCAACATGCCCATCTTAAACACTTTATGAGGTTTTGAAAAAGAATTTTGCGTTTAAAACCATCTTGAAACCTTGTTCTTTCAATTTGTTGCAATGTTAGAATAAGAGGGTGAGCACAAAGTCCAGTGAATCATTCTAAATATTTAAATTATTATTTCAACTAAACAAGATAAGCATGTCAAAACACATTTGTATATTAGGCGATTTAAACAAATTTCTTGTTTAAAATTTACATTAAGACAAAAAAGACTTCTTCCTTAATATTTCCCATTAGGTCCGGAATAATAACTCTTGTGGGTCAGTTACCCTATTCATAACCCTATATCAAGGGTGAAGTCATCACTTGACTGCCAACCCCTCTCAATGAGACCTTCTATATCCTCTTTAAGTTGGAAAATACACACGATGATTCTCTTTACTACGTTGGTACATGGTTAAGATCCTTATTAATCTCTTTTTAATGACAGATCATGCAATATATGAATTAAAACAGGCATACAACATGTGAGTATGGTAAAAGGCAATCAATAGTATTCTAGAGCATGTTGGATAGCATAGTTCATGTGCTATAATACCACAACCCCTAAGACTTTCAATTGGACTTAACCACAAGGCGGGCCGAGCGGGTATTACATTTATAAGTATACAACTTGCATCATATTCTGTTTCATTTATCACAAGTCTTATTAATTCATAATGAGCACACAACCCAAACAATTTAATTAGACTATTATAAGGGGATAAAAAAAATGTTCTAATCTTTATTTGTTCAATATAATAAAAAAGTACATATTAAATTTCAAATGATAAAAGAGTACATAACTCAAATTAAAAATTAAATTCAACGGAAGTCTTAATTTAAACAATCAAATTTGGG
>JAJIYU010019312.1:0-10848 GCA_030144865.1 Tinospora cordifolia | reverse complement strand
AATTATATGATAACTGTTACTTATGTGGAATGCAAGTATCATTTACTAGTGTATAAATACATACATACATAGGCAATATATACATATATATAGGCAATAAAAAAGAAGGTTAATTGTTGGAGAAAAAAGTTGAAGAGTGGATCTAATTAAGTCAGTTAAAACAATTAATTAAGGATGATTTTTAAATTTAAAATATTCAAAATACTTATTTATGCTCGTGTAAATTGTAATAATTGAAATTTTAAAAAGGTATTTTAATTAGTTAGGTGACCAAAAAGTGACATGCTATGGTTAAGAATGTTCTCAATATATATATATATATATATATATATATATATATATATTCTTTAAAGCAAATTTTGATTTATTTGATGAAAACACATATCTAAAGTGACAAATATTCTTAATTCACTTTATTAAGTATTATTCAACGTGTTATTTAAGCATATATTGATTCTCCATGTAGTAGCTTTTGGTATCTTAATATTTACACTTAATAATTTTTGCTTACTAAAGGATGCAGATTTCTTTAACTGGCTTTTTCATTTACGAGAATCAAGCTACTTGATGGGTGAGAATGTGGGTGGTGGCATCGTTAATGTCGTTTTAATTATTCCATGTTTACCTATTTTTCTTCCTCTAGTCTTCTTATCTACTTTATTAAAGAAGAAGAATCAATGAGTGGCCGGTGACATACGCCTTTAATATATATTCTCTAGTAATGTAATTGTTTTTTCTTCAAAAAATAAGTTAGAATATTGATGATTTTGTGAATGAATCATGAGGATAAATTCAAAAAGGAATCTTTTATTTATCAATATAATTTTTTTTACAGTTTTACATTTATATTCATGTCAATGAACAAAATAAATATGTAAGATTATTATTATTAGTAGTAGTAGTAGTAGTAGTTAAATCTTTAGAACTCATGTAAAATAGTTAAAAACTTAATTAACTTAGCTATTTGTTGATTTAAGTTACTATTCGTCTCAGTGCCACGGATAGCTTGCTATATATATATATATATATATATAATCCTATACTCAAACTTTTTTAACTTAAACAAATAAAAAAAAAAAAGCCCATTATATTTTAAGCTAACTACTAAAGGTAGCTATTTCCAAATATTGGGCACTTTGTTTGATGCTTCTTGCAAAGGAAGATATTTGAATCTGTAGCACTTCCTGAGATTGCAGTAGAAGGCTTTCTTTGGTTCCTTTTTATATGAAATCATGGAGGATATTTTTATTACATGACTGAATATGTTGTTGCTTCTGGGTCTTTAATTCAAAGGTAGAAGATCCTAGAAAAGCATATCCCAATGTTTGCCTAAGCTCTTTTAATATTTTGGAGAATATGTTATCATCTATTTTTTTAAGAGGTTTATAAGAACAAGGAAGAAAGAAATAATCTTTATTTGGGTTGCTGAAAGTATGATCTAACAATGACAGTGCTTGGTTTATATAACCTTACATCCAATTGCTAAATGTCTAAATTACTCATATTCTATAATATATTAGTCTAATATCCCCCCTCAAACTTCAAGATGTCGGTGGAATAAGCATTGAGAGTTTGCCAATAAGAAATCAAAATCACTAAATAGAGTGCAATTTGATAAAGAGGTCCGCAAGTTGCAAGGAAGAAGGCACAAAGGATAAGGTGATGATGTTATCCTGCAAGTGATGACAAGTGAAGTGACAACCAGTCTCAATATGTTTTGTATGCTCATGAGACACCAAATTGTGAGCAATTTGAATAGCATTCTGATCGTCACAATACATAAGAGTAGGAGGGGTGATGGAAATGCTCATATCTAGAAGCAATCGATGTAACCATATGATCTCCGCAGTAGTAAATGCCATAGCACGATATTTGGCTTCAGTAGAAGACTAAAAAACAACAAATTGTTTTTTGCTCTTTCAAGAAATCAAATAATCACCCAAGAAAATGCAAAAACCAGTAATTGACTTGTGATAAGTGGGATCACTAGCCCAAGCAACATTAGAATGAGCACAAAACTCCAAAGAGGAAGATGAGGGAAAGAGCAAACTTTGATACAAAGTACCACGAAGGTATTGAAGAATGTGAAGAACAATACCCCCAATGAATGGTAGTAAGAGAACCAACAAACTGACTAACAACACGAACACCATAGGCATATGGACGAGTAATGGTTAAATAAATCAAACTACCAATAATAGTATGATAGAGAGAGTCATCAGGCAAAGGTGTACCACTTTTGGAAGTATAGTGAACATTCTGCTCAATGGGAGTGTCAACAGTTCGAGAATCGACATACGAGCACGTTGGATGATATCATCAGTTGTAATATCCCAAAAGTCTATAAGACCTCCACATCACTAGTGAGCAGTTAAAATGAAATAATAAATTTAATAAATAAGAAAATAATAAAGATACTCAAAAATCATGTAGTATAAGCCCAAATAAACCTTGAATAAATATATATAAATGACATAAATTCAGAAAGCACAAGAAATGACAAGGAGAAGACGCAAAAACCATAACTCCACTGGTTACAACGATAATGGAAGTGATTACAGCGGTAATGCCGAACAAACCTAGAAAATGAGAGAAACATATGGTATCATCTTGGTTACCGCGGTAGATAACTGCAATAATGCCATATTACCGCAATAATGAATTCTTGATCGCAGTACTGCATGATTTTCTATAAACACGTAATGTTTCATGCAGAAACCTTAGATCTGAGTTTTATGCACCGCAACTCATTGCTTTCTCTCCAAAACCTAACCGAGCCTTCGAATCTCACTTCTTAACATTTCTTTTGAGTCCTAAGGATGATTTGAGTTCACTCAAACCCCTCTCTACCGATTTGCAAGCCTAGATCGGTAAAGAACAAGTTTCATAAAGAAGAGAATATGTGGAAGTGTTGTCCCAATGACTTGTACTCAGGTAAACCAAACCCCACTTGAAATCTCAATTTCTCAGCATTGTGTGTCTTTTTCTTAAGTGTATGTTTGTTTTTCTTTGAAGCACAAGTAATTCGAGGGTTGCAAAACCTCACATTGGTGATAAACGAAGAGAAAATGCATAGAGACTTAAGGCATAAAGATTTCTTTTAGTTTGATGTGTGTTTTAAGCTTAATGTGTGTGTATTTAAGTGTTAAACACATGGGGAAACCACAAACAGGACAATGCACACAAAGGCGTTGCATTTTTTGGAAATCCCATAGTTATCGCAGTAGGTGACCGTGGTAATAGGCACAACACACGCACAACCCCCTCTGGTTACCATGGTAACTAACTGCAATAACATGTTGAAAAACCAATATATGAACTAGTTATTGCAGTAATCGATTGCGGTAACACTAGTCGTCGATTCCGGTGACTGTGGTAATGTGAACTTCGATTTCTTTTTTCCATTCAGCCCTTGTGTACACCATGGGATACCTATGTAGGGACATGGATCTATGATTTGAACATGTTATGAATGCTTTATACTCACAAAACCTTGGTATTAAAATTGTATAAATTGAAAGATCTAAAACATGTGTGGCAAGGAACAAAGGCACAATGGAAGGAATAACAAGTGGGTGTGATTATTGTACTCTCTACTATTATTTGGATTTTAAATGCTAAACATGATGATTGGTTGTTTTGAATATGCACTTAGAAGCATGCTAGGATTGTTCTTGAATGATTATTGATTTGAATGATTATTGATTGAATGTTGAGATAACATATTGATTGTTTAAAAATTGTTGTGCTCACATGCCTAGACACTATGAAGTAATTCATGCTATGAATGAATTACTTGAACGTCAGTATGATTCATTTACATGTGTTTGAAGTATTACTTATGATATATGATTTGCAATGTGATTGTGAAACTAAAGAAGATTAAATTAAGATTAAAACCATGTACCGAGGCAATGATTAGCCTTTGGGTATCATCATGGGTGTCCCCAACTAGACTGGTTGCAGGGCTGTGTGTCACTTCAGACCTCATGTCCCCGTCAGGATGAAAGGTAACCGGTCTTCGGGCATTACCTTCGGACATTGTCTCGGACCACAAGGAAGGCATCGAGGCCACAAAGCTTTTGGTTTTAATTGCAACAAAAATAATGAAGTGTTTGAAATGTCCTAATGTAATGAAATTGTTTGCATGTTTTGTATTTTGGTCTGAATAATGCTAGTGATGTGTTGTATGATCCACTAGGCTTTCGAGCTCATCCCACTTTTCCAATTGAGGTGACAATTAACACAGTACGAGTTGACCATCTCCAGGCAACTCCAATTATTATGTTGAAACCTCACTGGGGAGGTTGTTAATGTATTTTTTTCTGTAATATTTTTGTCCTTAATTTGAACTGGGCATGTGCCCAATTCTTTTGGACTCATCGTTTTATATATGCAATTAAATATTTTTGGTTTATTTCAGGAATCTTTGGATCCTTTAAATGTTGGATTTGAAGCTTCTCACCTTATATGTAATTTAATTGCTTTGATTTGCTTTCGTGAACATTAATTGTTTTGGACTTGAGCATTTAAACCCCATGTTTCTTTTTGAGATTTTTACTAATCAATCTCTTTTACCTATGAACCCTCATTTGAAAGGATCTCTAGCTATTTGTATTGATTTCATCATTATTTGAAAGATGATCTGGAAAGGTAGTTCTGAAAGAAAGAAAAAGACAAAGAGAAATTAAATAGAGTAGCGCTTCGGTTCTCAATGGACAACGACCCGCATGTACGGCTTCTCCTGCCAGATGGGCACGCATTTCCACGAAAAGCTCGATCTTTTGCGGTTTTTTTGTGTCCAAGTGTTACATTAATATATTTAAACTAAGAAAGGATGAAGCCATTAGGAGTATAATCAACCTCAATGCCTAAGAAATATTGAAAAAAGCCTAAATCCTTCATCTCAAAGTGATGAGTCAATTCCAACTTTGATGCAACAATTCTAGGTAAACTGTCACCCGTAATAATTATATCATCAACATATAAAAGTAGAAGGATTCGTCTTGCAAATGTAGAATGCACAAACAAAACAGAATCAGAAGCACTAGAGGTAAAGTTAAAAGAAGTAGTCAGTGTAGAGAACTTTTCAAACCAAGCTTGAGGAGCTTGTTTGAAACCATATAACACTTTCTTCAGTTTGCAAACATCTCCAAGGTAATGAGCAACACCTAAAGGAGGAGTCATATACACTTCTTTTTTGAGATCCCCACGTAAGAAAGCATTTTTTACATCCATTTGAGAAAGATGCCTTTGACAAGTAGATGCAATAGCAAGAAGAGTACGTACAATAGTCATTTTGGCAACTGGAGCAAAATTCTCTTCATAATCCATGCCATATTGTCCAGTAAAACTCTTAGCAACTACCCTTGCTTTGTACCGATCAATGGAACCATCAGACTTGGTCTTGATTTATAAACCCAACAAGAACTAACTAAGGTTTTACCAGGTGGAAGTGGAACCAAATGCCAAGTTGTTATCTTGTCAAGTGCAGTAAGTTCCTCAGCCATAGCTTTTTGCCATAAAGGATTAAGTATTGCTTCTTTATAGAAAAGGAGCTCGGAGAGATTATGAATATAAACCAAAAAAGAAGAAAATGATTGTGAATAAAAATTGTAAGAGAAATTGGGTAATTGAGTGGACTTACAGAGATGTGAAGGATAGCGAGAGGCACAAGGATTAGAAATCGTAAAAGATGATTGGGATGACATAGGGATGGGGGAGGTATCAGGAGCAGTTGAAGGTGATAAGGCTGAAACCACATATGATAGGATCCTTGCAAGATGAAGAGGAAGGATTATCGAGAAAAGATGTTATATCAGAAGACATTTCAATAGGATCAACAAAAAAAGGATCTACGCAAAAAAGGTCAGATTTGGGGACGTTGGGAAAAGTAAAGGACATAGAAAAGAAAGGGATGCGTTCAAGAAATATGACATTATGGGAAACATATAATTTTTGAGTAATGGGGTCGAAACAACTATAGCCTTTTTGACTAGCACCATAACCAAGAAAAATACAAAGAACTGAATAGGAAGATAACTTATTTCGTTCAATGCATGGACGTAGAACATAACAAGCACATCCAAACACTCGTAATGGCAAGTAATCGAAAACACATCCGTATAACTTCTCAAAGGGAGATAATATGGATGTTTGAGCTATTGGGATTTTATTGATGAGATGGACAATAGTAAGGACAGCCTCGCCCCAAAGCTCATTTGGAACAGTGGCAAATAGGAGAAGGGAGTGGGCGGTTTCAACAATTTGTTGGTATTTTCTCTCAATAACACCATTTTGTTGGAGAGTGTCAGTGCAAGACAACTGGTGTATAGTCCCATCATAAGTGAATAAGTTAGAAAACTCAGTAGAAGTGTATTCCCCACCCAAGTTACAACAAAAATACTTAATGGTCGTTGAGTGTTGCATTTTAATTAGAGCACCAAAGACAACATACATATTAAAGATATCAGAATGAAGTTTCATAAAAAAAACCCAACGGTAACGAGTGTAATCATCAATAAAAGAAACACAATATCAAGATCCCTTTTGTAGAAATAGGAGTAGGTCCCCACACATTAGAGTGAATCAAATCATAAGGTGCAAGAGACATAAAAGTATTTTGAGGAAAAGGCAAGGCTGAGAATTAAGCTAGTTTGCAACCACAATAAACAAAAATGTCATAAACTTTTAAATTGCCTTCTGATGATAAAAATTCCAAACAAGAAGCAGAATATGACCTAACGAGAATGCCATAAATAAAAATTAGATGAATTGAGACTCAAATGAAAAGAAGACAAATCAACACTAAAAGCAGCCAATTCAAGGACGTTCGACTTCTCCAAGGTGAATAATCCCCCTTGCCTACGACTTGTCCCAATTAGCTTCTGCGAATGAAGATCTTGTACAGAATAAGAAGTAGGAGAAAGATGAACAGAGTAGCCAGAGTCACATAGTTGACTAACAGAAATAAGATTTGACTTGAGATTGGGAATGCAATAGACATTAGAAAGAGATAAGTGAAGAGTATCAACATGAACAACACCAGTTGATGACATAGGTGTACTATCAGCAGTCATAACAGATAAGTTAAGTGAAGAAGACCAGGAAATAAATGAAGAGGGATCATAGGATGTATGATGGGAAGCACCAGAATCAAAGACCCATGTAGATGAAGACATACCCGAAGGCTCAGAGGAAGACAAACCTAAAGAAGAAGATGTTGACATGGCATTGGGCTATACTGCAAGAAACTTCTGGAACTGCTCAAGAAGTGCAGCTAAACTGGGATTAGAGGACACTGAGATTTCTAATAACCCTTTTGTTATTCATCAATGTCAGCCTTAACATGTCATTTGTTTTGGAAGGAATGGAAGGATCTATGTGGAACTGCCAAAACAGATGGTTCAAGTACTGAAAGAATTCATTTAACTGCTTGAGAGTTCAATCTAATCTCCTCATCTAAAAGTTCATTAACTACAAAATCAACTAAGAGGAGGGCATACCACGAAGATCTTCGAAATCATCTCGAAGTGCCACAAAAAATTAAACAAGATGTTTTCTCTACAAGAAATATAAGGAGCAAAGGCTTGAAGTTCACCAGATTCAGTAAGAGTTAATTGATACCAAAGATTGAACATGGTGTTATAAAAAACTTAGATATTCATATTCCCTTGCCGAATTGCACGAATATCAACTTCCAATTGGTATTGTTTAGCAAAATTAGACTTAGTATACATCCTTACCAAGTAATCCCATACTGCTTGAGTAGTTTCAACGTGTACCATTTGTTTGCCCAACAAAGCTATTGATCCAAGTGGTAATTTGTAATACCCCAAAAAGTCTATAAGACCTCTACATCACTAATGAATAGTTAAAATAAAATAATTAATGAATTAAATAAATAAATAATAAGATACTTAAAAATCATGTAAGATAAGTCTAAATAAACTTAAAATAAATATAAAAATGATATAAATTCGAAAAACGTGAGAAATGGTAAAGAAAAGACGCAAAAAGCTAAAATTTTACTAGTTATCACGATAGTGAAAGTTAATGACCGCAGTAATTCCAAACAAACTCAGAAAATGGAGAATAATGCATCGTTTTGGTTACCGCGATTAGTGACTGTGGTAATACCTGAGTACCACAGTAATTCTTGGGTGACCGCGATAATCACAAAAAAATTCATAAACGAGCAAAATAAGGTATCCTGTTTACCACGGTCACTGACTGTGGTAATACCTGATTACCGTCGTAATTCTGGGATAACTACGGTAATTCGCAAATTTGTTAAATATGAAATGTTCGTGGAAAACCCTAGATTCGAGTTTTGTGCGCTGCAACTTGGGATTTTCTCTCCTAAACCCTAACCAAGCCTTCCAATCTCATTTCTTAACATTTCTTTTGAGTTCTAAAGGTGACTTGAGCTCATTCAAACCCTTCTCTACCCATTCTAAAGCTTAGATTCGCCAACAACAACATCAACAAGGGTAGATCTAAGTTGAAGCACGATTTGAAACTGTTTGTGCTAAGGTAAATGACGAAATCCTACTGGAAATCTTGTTTTCTTAGCATTGTAAATCATTTTTCTTAAGTGTATGCTTGTTTTCCCATGAAGCTCGCATGATTTGAGGGTTAGCTAGACCTTACGTTGGTGAGGAATGAAGCGGAAACGCATAGGACCCTAAGGTATAAAGATTTTCCTTAGTTTGATGTATTTTTAAGCCTAATGTGCATGTTTTGGAGTGTTAAACACATGTCACCGATTCTAGTGATCGCGATAATCCATTGTGTACCCAATCTTTTCCCTTGTTTTCGTTCTGGCTTTGTGCACACCATGGAATACCGATGTAAAGGACATAAATCTAAGATTTTGACCATGTTTGGAATGCTTTAGATTCACATTATCTTAGTATTAAAATCTTATACATTAAAGATCTAAACACGTGCGGCAAGAAGTAAAACACAAGAGAACGAGACACGAGGTGGGTGTGATTATCGTACTCCCTAGCGTTGTTTAAACTTTGAATGCAAAACATGATGTATGTTTACTTTTAATGAATATCTAGAAGCATGCTAGGGTATATTTGATTGATCTCTAATTGGAATGACTTGACGTGTACCCATGATTGTTATTTACTTGGTTTACAACATGCATAGATGATGGATTCAGGTCTTAATCTTCACGAGTGTTTGAACTTATCTGGTTGTTTACTTTAAAGTGTTATATAGGATGACTATATATGGATTGGAATGGAATGTGTAATAAAGAAGATTAAATTAAGATGTAATAATTTCATGTATCGAGGCAATGACCGACCTTTGGGTGTCATTGTGGATGTTCCTACCCGAGCTGACTATGACAGCTGATTGTGTCTTTGGACAAAGAGTTACTGTAAATTTCTCTTCTTAGATCGTGGTCCCAAAAGGTAACCAGCCCTTGGGTATTTTCCCTGGATTCTCTCTTGGACCACACAAGGACACTAAGAGCAGGCTCTTTCGGTCTGCGTTCCGATAGAATGACAAATAAAGTGTTTGAAATGCCCTAATGTAATAAAAGTGTTTGTATGTTTTGTATTCTGCTTTATATAATGCTAGTGATGGGTAGAGATAATCTACTAGGCTCTTGAGCTCACCCCATTTTCTTTTTTAGGTGACAGCTAACACAATACGAGTTGACTATCTTCGAGTTACTCCGATTGTTTTGTTGAAACCTTATAGGAGAAGTTGATTATATATTTTTTGTAAATAATATTTTTCTACATTTAATTTAAACTGGGCTTGTGCCCCTCTTTTTTGTAACTAAACATTTTATATGTGACTAAGTGTTTTGAGTTATTTCAGACCCTCAAATTATTTAAATGTTAAATTTGAAGATTTTCATTTTACTCGTAACTTTAATGTTTTGATGTAGTTTCCATGAACTTTGATGGTTTTGGACTTGGGCTTCTTAGCCACATGTTTTTGAAAGGTTACTAATCAAATTTTAGTCACTTATAAACTTTTATTTCCAAAAAGATCATGCATATTTAAAATGACTTCATAACTTATTAAGGCTTTGAGGTATGAGATAGATAGAATGAGAATGAACCACGTGGCCTCTGAATCTCGGCGAACGATCCGAGTCTGGCGTCTCTCATCGAATTGGCATGCCGTCTCCAAGTGCATCCCCGACGACTAATCGCCACGAAAAGAGAGAGACAAGGAGCCGAGATGTCACATAATTTTAAAATTATTAGCAACCAAAATATCTAATAACTCTGTATATTTTTTATGAGTTTGTATAAGAACTGGTAACATAACCTCGTAACTTTTTGTCCTTAAAAATTCTTCGTAATGTAGCTCTAATAAAAGTAATTTTATCCATCTAAATTGGTTGAAGAGAATCATCTCATTCACTGCCACAATAATAGAGAGTGGAATTAAAAGATGAATACCAAACAGTAAAGCCCTCGGTTGAAAAATTGCACAGTTCCAAAGAAAATTGCACGTTTCCAAAGCTTTTCTTCTAAACCCAAATTGTTGTGCATATAAACAAGAATAAGCAGAACACGGTTGCAGAGCAAACAGGATCATGATCAGAGCAGAGCAGCGAAGGTGCACGATCAGCAACAGAGGAGCAAACAAGATTGCGGTATAGCCAACAATCAGAGAGATATTCAGATATAGACAGCAAGAACGGCGGAGCGTGCTAACAGTAATTCAGAACAGAGAAATGGGCCAGGAGATTTCGAACCAGCAATTCAGCAATTCAAGACAGACGATTTTGAACTAGCATCACAGCAGATTACAAACCAAATAGAGCAGTGGCGGAGGAAGAAGGAGCAACGCAAACAGCGGCTATGA
>JAJIYU010019311.1:0-10844 GCA_030144865.1 Tinospora cordifolia | reverse complement strand
TTAGAGAACAAGATGACAATTCAACTCTTGTTTCTTGGGATGAGTTGAAGTGTGAGCATGGGGGGTTTATATAGGCTTCAAAAGTGTATAGAATGACAAGTTTGTGGTGTTTTCATTGTAAGAAACTTGCCAATCCTTCAAAATTTCGTGCCCCCCAAGCACAAGAGATAGCAAGTGATTTTTTTTGGAAATTTTTGGGATTTTAGAAACCAATTTTCAGATTTTTGAAGTATTTTTTTTTCATTTTCAGTTATTTAATTCGGAGCATCGGATTTAAATCGTCGGATCGTCCTCGAGATTTCGTTCGCGATCAAGATCGGGCGGGTGGAACGTCGGCCGTTATATCTCCTCGATCGCAGCATTGGATTCGCGATTGAGATCAGGCGAGTGAGATCTGGAACGTCCGATCAACCTCAATCGCAGTACTCGGTTCGCGATTGATGGAACGCATTTTTTTGGGCTGTCGGATGATCATCGTATACTGCGTGCGGATCTTGATTGTGATCAATGAATCTCTTCTGGGCCGTCAGATGTTCCTCGAGACACGCACATCGTGATCAGAGAAAACGAATTTGATATAGACCGTCAAATTGACCTCGAGCGCAGCACGTTCGCGATCACAATCTTGTGCCTATGATTTGGGCCGTTGGATTGAAAGGATCGATCGTGAGCCATTCGATCTTGGTGATTCGGTGCATCCGGGCATTCGATAAGGTCTTGATCGTGGCCATTGGATCCTGGATCGGATGGATTATATGTTTTTGGCCGTTGGATTGTGTTTCTAATACCAAAATCACTATTCTAAGTTGCTATTATCCAAAATTTTGCCAATTAGATACTTCCTAATTGATAAAAACTTGATTTTCTTGTATATTTCTTTCTATTTTGATGATTTGCTAATATCTTTCCCTTTCTAATTATTTGATATTTTTCTATTTCCTTAATATTTTTAATTCCAATAATTAAATAATTTATGTTTTTCATTTTCATGTATTTTTATTTATTTTATATTTCATTTTTAGTTAATAATTTATGTAATTATACACTAATAATGCTTTATTTATTTTTAATAAATACATGTACATTACATTTTTATTTAATTATTTAAATTTTTCTTTGTACATATTCCCATAATATGTAGTATTAACATTTATTATGCTAACCCACACCTTATTCATTCACATATTAGCCAATATGTGTATATACTTTATTTTTATTTATTTCTTAAGCAATTCCTTAAATTTCATAATTAATTCTACTAAACCTTAATTTTCATTTAATTATCAAATTAAGGTCTTATTTGTTTAAGTTTTACTATATCTCTAATATATTTTATTTTTCATGTGCCAACCCACAATTTGCACCCAAAAATTTATTAAAATCTTTGAAATTAATTTACAAATTATGGGGTATTACATCCTTAAAAGTTTAGAAACTTTTAATTAGGTTTGCATGAACTCATGGGACAGCTAGGGTTTCCAAAGTGAGGAGATGAGGGCCAATCCTCTTCGTGGCGCCAAGATTAGGATATCTTGAGTTTAGGAAGCTTTTCCCTTTCTTGCTTTGTTTAGATGTCTAATGGGTGCACAATATCAATCTTTGATGGACACATGATTAGATTTTAAAACTTCTAATTGTGGCTCATTTCTTGTGGAGCACAAATTACATTTTCAAAACTTCTAATTTAGAATTCCTTTTTTGGTGTGCACAAAACCAGCCCTTGGCTCATGAAATCTTCTTGATTTTAGTATGTTTCCTCATTGAAACTCTCCATTCTATTAGGGTGAGCTCAAGAGGTGACGGCTAGGTTTTGTACATAACTCATGTGAGGGTGGTGCACATTATCATCACTTGGTGGACACAAGATCATGGTTTCAAACTTCTACACTAGGTTTAAGAAACTTTCTAAGTGGATAAAAGTAGGATGTCCAGCCAACTTCTATTCTTGAATTTGGTGTACAATATCACACCTAGTGGCACACAAGATCATCCTTAAAGTTTCCAATATGGGCTATCTCAAAACGGCTAGGGTTACTCACTAAATGGGATGTTTTGTGAATGTAGGTGACATGGGCGCACATGATCATTGTTTGTGTGTACATGAGATCATCTTTCTTGGTTTCTAAACAATGTCAGACATCTCTAGGGTATGGGTGGACATGATCATGGCATCATCACCCATCTGACTTGCACATACTTAGGGGTGATTACACTTTGTTGGGTCCACATTAAATTAAAACAAATTCATATCTTTCATTTGGCTAGGATTTTAGGCCCTTAGCACACACTTTTGGGTTCAAATGAATTTAATAAAAGTTCATAACTTTTAATTGGCTAAGCTTTTCCTCATTTTCTTTCCTAATTTAGATTCCCATGATGCATACCAAGTAAATGAACTATTATTTGAGCAAATGAAATGAATTTTGGATGCTAAACCATTTCAGGTGTTCACTTCATTTGATTTCGTTTATTTTTTTCTTAAATTTCACTCCCCTAAGAGGTTTTTGAGCAAACTTAAACTTGCCAATTGATTCTAGAAATGCATTGGACTTCATTTATCATTTTATTTTATTTACTACAAAATTTTAGGGTATTGCAACCTACCCTCCTTAAAAAATTTCATTATCAAAATTTGCACATATTCAGGGGTTCCTAGTGAATGGATGTGGGTACTTGGTCTTCATTTCACTCTCTAGCTCCTCTAGCTCCTAGGTAGCTTCTTCCATCCCGTGATGCTTTCATAATACCTTAAGTAAGGAAATATTCTTAGTTCTCAGGTTCTATACCTTGTGATCAAGGATTCTAATTGCCGCTTCTTCATAAGTGGCATCATCTTGAATATTTACTTCCTCCCAGTGGATTATGTGCGAGGGATCTAGTTCATACTTTTTCAGTATTGACACGTGGAACACATTGTGAGTTGAAGTCATCCGATTTGGTAAATCCAACTCATAAGCACATTCTTTGATTTTTCTAAGCATTTCAAAGGGTCCAACAAATTTGGATGATGACTTCCTCTTAAATCCGAACCTCTTGATACCCTTCTTAGGACTAATCCTTAGGAATACCTTGTCTCTCACTTGAAACTCGAGGGGTCTCCTTTTCTTGTTAGCATAACTCTTCTGATGACTTTGAGCTGTAGCCAACCTCTTTCATATCAGTTTGACTTGGTTGTTCATTTCCTCCACCAAGTTTGTCCTAGTGAGTACATGATCTTCAAGTTCAGCCCAACAGGGTTGTGATCTGCAGGGCTTCCCATAAAGAGCATCATATGAAGCCATCTTAATACTTGCCTGATTACTATTGTTATAGGCAAACTCTGCTAAGTGTAGGTATTGGCTCCAATTTCATTTAAAGTTGAGGACACAGGACCTTAACATGTCCTTTAAGGTCTGGATAACTCTCTCAGATTGCCCATCTATCTGAGGGTGAAAAACAATACTCATGGTGAGTTTAGTGCTCAATTCTTTCTATAGACTCTACCAAAACTGAGAAGTGAAGCGAGAGTCCCGATCAGACACTATCGTCTTGGGCACACCATACAACCTTACCATTTCTTTCACATATAGTTCTCCTAGCTTACTAACTTGGTCTGTAGATCTGATTGGCAGGAAATGAGCTACTTTAATGAGACGATCTATAATCACCCATACAGTATCTTCTCCTTTCTAGTTTTTGGAAAAACCACTGACAAAGTCTATGGCAATGTTATCCCACTTCCATTAAGGGATAGGAAGTGATTGTAACATTCCAAAGGGTTTTCGGTGTTCTGGTACATCTTTTTTCATTCCTCTCCACTAGTAAGTTTTTCTGCAGTTCTGGTACATCTTGTCTCCACCTGGATGCATTGTATATTTGGTCTGACGAGCCTCATCTAGTATGGTCTACTTACACGGTCCATTTTGAGGTATACAGATCCTCTCCCCGAGCTTTATGATATTTTCAACGTCTAACTTGAAGTCAGTATGCTTACCTAGTGTAACTCCTTCTACCAGGCCTACAAGCCACTTGACTTGCCTCTATTCATCCCTGATCTGATGTAGTAAATCCGGTTGGAAAGACATGTTGTAAAGGTAGGCTTGTTTGTCATTCAAGGTTACACCCAACCTAAAGTCTTTAATTAATTAGTACATTAAGCCCTTTTCTTCCTCCTGTTTGTTGAACTTTCTATTCAAGGCATTGACCACCACATTGGCTTTCCCTAGATGGTAGTGTAGTTGAAAATCAAAGTCTTTCAAGAACTCCATCCTTCTCCGTTACTTGAGGTTCAACTCCTTCTGGGTGTAGATGTATTTCAAGCTCTTGTGATCCGAAAATAGATGGAATTTCTCGCTATAAAGGTAGTATCTCCAAATCTTTAGGGCAAATACAATGGCTGCTAACTCTAGGTCGTGAATAGGGTAATTTTTCTCATGGACCTTCAGTTGTCACGTAGCATAAGTAACTACTTATCTTCCTCGCATCAATACTGCTTCCAGTCTACTTAATGAAGCATCAGTATAATGGGTAAAGGTAACACAATGGGTTGGAGTGACTAGAATAGGGGTCATAATCAATTTCTTCATCAATTCTTAGAATTATTGCTTGCACTTCTTATCCCAATTGAACTTAACTCCCTTCCTAGTTAGCTTGGTAATAGGTTCAGCTAGTTTGGAGAAGTCTTGGATGAACTTTCTATAGTATCCAGCCAGGCCTAAGAAACTCATGATATTTGTAACTATCTTTGGTTGCTTCCAATCCATGACAGCTTCCACCTTCTTCGGGTCTACAAAGATGCCTTCTGCTGATACTACATGACCAAGGAACTTGATTGTATTCATCTAGAATTCACATTTGCTGAACTTGGCATATAATCGATGCCTTCTGAGGGTCTCCAACAGTATCCGCAAGTGTTCTAAGTGTTCAGCATCTGACTTGGAATAGATTAGAATGTTATCTATGAATACCACCACAAATTGGTCAAGATATTGTTTAAACCTCGATTCATCAAATCCATGAATGTTGCTGGGGCATTGGTTAAACCAAAGGGCATCACGATGAACCCAAAGTGTCCATATCTTATTCTGAAGGCCGTTTTGTGTATATTCGACTCCCTAATTCTCAACTGGTGATATCCTAACCTAAGATCAATCTCGAGAAATGAATGACTCCTTTCAATTGATTAAATAGGTCATCAATCTTCGGTAGATGGTACTTATTCTTCACTGTAGCTTCGTTTAGCTTTCGATAAGCGACACATAGTCTCATGGAACCATCTTTCTTCTCTACAAAAAGTAAAAGAGCTCCCCAGGGTGATTCAGTTTGCTTGATGAATCATTTCTCCATTAGCTCATCTAGTTGAAACTTCAAACATAATCAATTCTACTAGAGCCATTTTATAAGGAGGTATTGCTATAGGGTTGGCTCCAAGGTAAAGTTCAATCTTGAACTCTAACTCTCTAACTGGTGGTAGACCAGGCAAGTTGTCTGGGAAGACATCTTCATATTCACTAACCATTTCAAGGTCTTGTATTCTCTTTAGTTCAACCAGTTTTTCTTTAGAGAGTTCCTCGAACTCATTCTTCTGCTTTAAGCAGTTCAAGATGGCTACGGTTAGACTTCTCGGTAATCTCTGTATATCTCTATTGATTTTATAGGTCTCCTTGAATGTAGGGTTATGATTACTTGTTTTTTAGGACAATTTATCTGGGTTTGGTGTTGAGCTAACCAATCTGTCCCAAGATTGCATCATAGCCATAGAAAGGTAAAGTACATAGATCAACTGTTAAGAGTTTATCCCCAAATCTTAGGTCACAACTACACATTCTTTTTGAAGTAATAGTTGTCCCTATTGGTGTGGACACATTCAAAGTTATTAGTAGTGTTTTTGTCACAAGTTGTAACCTATCAGCTAATTCTTTGGATATCAAAGACTTAGAGGCACCTGAGTCAAATAACAATTTCATAGCAACATTAAACAATAAAAACGTACCTTCCACTGCAGGGACTGGTCTTCCTGTGCCTCAATAGTGAACATTCTGGCTTAGTTCTGCCCACGACCCTGATTATGCCCCTAATTGGCATTCTGCTATTGTTGCCTCCCCGGAGGATGACTATTTTGACCTCCTCCTTGTGGTGGTTGTTGCCGAAGAGCATGAGCAAGTGTAGTCAAACAATTCTTTACCTGTTCCTTAGACTCGTCTCTAGTCTGCCCTTATTTTTGTGGTGCTTTCCCACCATTCTTGCTTTTCTTCTGAGACCCATCATCTTTTTCACTCCCAAGCCTTATGTTCTTTCTCTTCATTCATTGTTTTAGGCTAAGCTCTTGTTCCAAAGTTAGAGCTTTTTCCAATACATCTTTATATGTCTTTAGGCCTAGAGTCTTTACTATCTTTCGTATCTCCATTTTGAGACCCTATGCAAAATGATTGACTTTCATTCTCTCTTCCCCAATCAGTTCTGGCAAGAATTTGGCTAGTTCAGTGAACTTTCTCTCATATTTGGCTATAATCATGTCCTTCTGATTCAGCTGGCAAAATCTTCCTGTATCTTACTCAGTGTCGCTTCGGGCAATAACTTTTCATAAAACATCTCTGTGAACTTTTCTTAGCTCATTTCTTCAACATTTGTGTTAGGGTCCATCCTCATTATACGCCACCAACTTTTGGCCAGTCCCTTGAAGTGTTGTGTAGCCGGTGCCACCCGTTTTGACCTAGTTACCTTCAACACATTCAAATGCTCTTCCATCTTTTGACACCAATGGTTTGCCGTGATACAGTTAGTTGTACCTTCAAAATGTGGAGGGTGGAGCTTCAGCAGCTCCATTAGCATCTTCCCCTGCTTTTCATCATCTAGATCGTCCTAAGCCCTCTGACGTTCGGGAGCTTTGGCCACCGGTGCTGGTTGTTGAGCCTGGATAGGTTTAGACATTTGAGGTTGAGGTATTGCTTGAGGGAGTATGTTGGGTAGAACCCTCATTAGTTGATCCATAACCCTTTGAACAACTTCATTTATCAGGTTAGAGACTGATAACATGTGAAAACAAAACACTTGTTTCGTCAGAACACGAGATCGAGAATATTTTATAACTCTAGTTTCTATGTGGTATGGGACGCATAGGAATTCGGGGTTATGGAGGAAGCCTCGACTTGGAGAATGACTAACCATGTTTGGTGAATGATCAATAACTTTGGAAGAACTTGTTTTTCTATGCTTGGCTAGTATGGGATGGTCAGGTATAGTGGGCTCGGGAAACCTTATTTATCGAGACATTTGCAAAATTGTTTGGGTGTGCCAATTTTTTGAGTAAAAGTTTAAGTGGAAGGGGTAGAGTGGTATGAGACACTTGAACTTGGAAGCTTAGATGGAAGCCTAGAATTTTGCTATGCTAGCGTGAAATTGCTTGATTCTATGATTGTTTAAAAAACATGCTTGATTTGTTTATATGTATGCCATATGACACCAAATCCTGTACACAAGAATAAAAGAACTTAGAAGCATAAACTATTAGGCCACTAAACAAATCGAGAACCTAGAGACATGAATCTAGAGTCATGATAGTACGAACATTCGACGAGGCAAATGCTAACAAGGTATTAAATCTATAGACAATGGTTAGAATAAGAAGATATGCTACCCGATCTACAACTTCTAACAAAATAGAATAGAAGGATCAAGAAACATTGCTAGCATGGAGGCCCGAATGGAGAACATGATGAATAAAGTTGCTCGGAGGGTTATGGATCAACTAATTAGGGCTCTACCCCAGATACTCCCTGAGACAGTACCTCAACCTCAAGAGTCTGAACCTATTTAGGTTTAGCAGCCAACACCTGTGGCCCAAGCTCTCGAACGTCAGAGGGCTCAGGAGGATCTGGATGATGAGAAATAGAAGAAGATGTTAATGGGGCTACAGAAGCTACACCCTCCATATTTTGAATGTAAAACTTACTGTGTCATGGCAGAACATTGGTAGTAAGAGATAGAGGAACATCTAAATGTGTTGAAGGTAATTGGGTCAAAATGAGTGGCACTAGCCACACACCACTTGAAAGAACCTGCCAAAAGTTGGTGGCGTATGATGAGGATGGACCCTAATACAAATGTTGATGAAATGAGCTAGAAAAAGTTCATGGAGATCTTTCATGAAAAATTCTTTCCCAAAACAACACTAAGTAAGCTACAAGAAGATTTTATCTGGCTGAATCAAAGAAATTTGACAGTAGTGAAGTATGAAAGAAAGTTCACTGAATTGGCCAAATTCTTGCCAGAATTAATAAGGGAAAAGAGAATGAAGGTCAATTGTTTTGCACAAGGTCTAAAAATGGAGATATGAAAGATAATAAATACTCCAAGCCTAAAAACATATAAAGATGTCTTAGAAAAGGCCCTAACTCTGGAACAAGAGCTCAAACTAGAACAAAGGTTGAGCAGGAAGAATAAAAGGCCCGAGAATGAAAAAAATCAAGGGGCTCAAATAAAAAGCAAGAATGGTGGGAAGGTACAATAGATACAAGGGCAGAATAAAGACGTGTCAAGGCAGCAAACAAAAAGACAAAGGCTGTGTTATGTGTGCAGGCAGAGAAGCCATATAGCTAGAAATTGCCTGACTGCACCAGTTTAGGCTCCTTAGCAATAGTAGAACACTCAGGGAGGAGGTCAAAACGGTTGTCCTTAAGTGAAGAAATAACAATAGGATGCCAACCAGGGGCAGAACCTGGGCCGTGGTCAGAACTAGGCCAAAATGTTTGCTGTTGAGACTCTGGAAGATCAAGCCCCTATAGTTGAAGGTACGTTCCTGTTATTCAATGTTACTGTGAAACTATTGTTTGACTTAGGTGCCTCAAAATTGTTTATTTTTAAGAAACTAGCTGATAGGTTACAATTTGTGACAGAAACACTACCCATAACTTTGAATATGTCAATACCAATAGGGACTATTGTTACCTCAAAAAGAATATATAGTTGTGATTTAAGATTTGGGGATAAACTCTTAATGGTTGATCTATGCACTTTACCTTTTTATGGCTATGATGTAATCTTGGGGATGGATTGGTTAGACCAGTACCAAGCCCAGATAGATTGTCTTAAGAGACGAGTGACCATAACCTTACCTTCTAGGGAAACCTAAAAAATCAATGGAGATATATAGAGACTATCGAGGAGTCCAACCTTAGCCATGATGAACTGCTTAAGGCAGAAGAATGAGTTCAAGGAACTCTCTGAAGAAGAACCTATTGAACTAAAGAGAATGCACGACCTAGCAGTGGTTAGTGAGTACGAGGATGTGTTCTTAGATGAGTTACCTAGGCTACCACTTGCTAGTGAATTAGAGTTCAAGATTGAACTTCACCTTGGAACCAACCCTATAGCCATACCTCCTTATAGAATGGTTCTAGTAGAATTGATTGAGTTGAAGTTACAACTAGATGAGCTTAGGGAGAGGATTCATTAGGCCAAGTGAATCACCTCGAGGAGTTCTTGTACTTTTTGTAAATAAAAAAGATGGTTCTATGAAACATTATGTCGATTATCAAAATTTGAACCAAGCTATAGTAAAGAATAAATACCCTTTACCAAGGATTGATGATCTATTTAATCAATTGAGAGGAGTCGTTCATTTCTCAAAGATTGATCTTAGGTCAGGATATCATCAGTTGAGAATTAGAGAGTCTGATATTCACAAGACAACCTTTAGAACAAGATATAGACACTTCGAATTCACTGTGATGCCCTTTGGTTTGACCAATGTCCCAACAACGTTCATGGATTTAATGAACCTAGTATTTAGGCAATACCTTGACTAGTTTGTGGTGCATTTGTCGATGACATTTTGATTTACTCCAAATCAGAAGTTGAACACTTAGAACACTTGCAGATAGTATTGGAGACCCTCAGAAGGCATCAATTATATGCCAAGTTCAACAAATGTGAATTCTAAATGAAGACGGTCAAGTTCCTTGGTCACATAGTATCAACGGATGTTATCTCTGTGGACCCAAAAAAGGTAGAAGCGGTCATGGACTGGAAGTAACAGAAGATAGTTACAAAGATTAGGAGTTTCTTAGGCCTGAGAAGATACTACAAAAGGTTCATTCAAGATTTCTCCAAACTAGCAGAACCTATGACCAAGCTAACCAGAGAGGGAGCTAAGTTCAACTGGGATGAGAAGTATGAACAATCATTCCAAGAATTGAAGAAGAGATTGACTACGACACTGTAATACCTTGAAAGTCTATGAGACCTCCACGTCGCTAGTGAATGGATAAAGTGGAATAACAAACTTAATAAAAGAATAAAAATGGCCAAAATACCTGAAAACCATGTATTATAAGTCTAAATAAGTACAAGAGTGATACCAACTCGAGAAGCACGAGAAATGACAAAGAAAGACACTGAACACCAAAATTTTATTATGGTGACTGAGGTCGGTCCTATAGTGACCACGGTTGTTGCAGGATAAACCTAGAAAACGAAGGGAAATACATCATTCTGGTGACCGCGACCTGTCCTATAGTCACCACGGTAATTGCGGGAGAAACCCAGAAATGAAACAAGGAAGTCCATTCTGGTGACCGTGGTTCGTGTCTAGCGACCGCGATAATCACGCAAAAAAACCCAGAAATGAACAATGCACACCAGTCTGTCCATCGCGGTAATTACTTAGTGACCGCGGTAGTTGCACAGTGACCGCGGTCATGCTATAGTGACCGCAGTAGTTGTACAGTGACCGCGGTCATGCTATAGTGACCGCGGTTGTAACACCCCCAACCCCCAATTCCTTGAGTTTTGGACATAACCGCCATATTTGGATGGCGGACCTAACCATTTGGCGAGTTGGGACGAGTTACTTTACAAGCGACACA
>JAJIYU010019310.1:0-10875 GCA_030144865.1 Tinospora cordifolia | reverse complement strand
TAGAAGATCGTACGAGACGCAACTACAGAGCATACTCTCTCAAACAGGAAAATGACTTTCGATTTTTGATGTAGAAGATCGTACAAGACGCAACTACAGAGCATACTCTCTCAAACAAGAAAACGACTTTCGATTTCTGATGTAGAAGATCGTACAAGACGCAACTACATAACATACTCTCTTGGTCATGCAACATGATGAATGAAAGACATAAATGCAAAGAACAAAAATAAAAACATAAAAAATCAAACTAACCAAACAAGGAAGCATCATCTAAATCAAAATAATAAATTAAAAGAAAGGAAAGAAACTCACCTCGAGATCCCTTCTTAAATTATTTGTAGCACTTTGTGACTACTACTTCGCGAACTATTTAAAATAGCTCAAGCAAAGAAGAACTTAGAACTAAGGTTGCAAAGAAGGAGGCAAAGAGAGAAAGCAAGAGGAATTTTCAACTCTTGTCTTTGAGATGAATGAAATGGGTGGAGTAGGGGAGTTTATATAGGACCCTCCTCCAAATAGTGTCTCTATCTTTCCAATGCGGGATTATTCCTTCCCACACATGCCCACTTTAACATCTCAACATATGGAATGTTTCATTCATGAATGCTTTTCCTTTTCACATTACTTCTCTATGTACATTAACGAAATATTATTTTCATGAGTGCATCTAATTAATACTTTATGCACATACTTTTCTATATTAATATCATACTAAAAATATTATTTTCTTATTCAAATAGAGAAGTTTATATTTACCCAACAATTTCATATGTCTAATATTAATCAATGTATATTCCCTTATATTTCCATACTAACTAATTAATTGCATACCAATGACAAATATATATATATGTGTTTTAAACTCAAATTTTGATTATTACGTCACTAAAATTTTTGGTATTATAATTATTACGTCACTAAAATTTCAAGTATTACACCCGAGGCGGGTCGATGTGATATCTCCTATATGTCATTGTTTGAGATCGACGTGCCGCAAGGCGGATCGTAGGGATTTCCTACCGTAGCTGTTGATTACAGCTAGTAGTCTTTGGTAGTTAGTACGAGACTGCGGGAAGTACCCTCTCTTAGGCTGTGATACTAAGGACTTGACTGATTTTAGATAGTTTCTCGAGACCTTTTATGATTAGACGAGATCACAGAGAATACCGAGAGACATCTCAACCCTCTTTCGGTTGTAGACCACAATTGAAACAAATAATTGTTTGAAATGCATAATGTGTGTAAGTGTTGAATGTTTTGAATTTTGGTTTGTATAATGCTTGTGATGTGTAGAGATGATCCACTGAGCTTTAGAGCTCACCCAATCTTTATTTAACAGATAACCACCGAGACGAAGTTTGACCAGACGTCATTTCCACTAATTTTGTCTTGTTTTTGAAGTAGTTGGGTAATGCTATCTCTTTTTGCTATAATATGTAAGCTTAGTTAGTATGTTGTTGTTTCTTTTTGTTTTACTAATGATATGTAACTGAACGTTTTGTCAATGTACAAATGAAAACTCTTTTGACTATAGTACTAAGGCTAGCCAAAACTTTTGAACAAAGTTTTTGTTTCGCTGCATGTTTTATTCGTATTTCTGATTTACTCTTATTTTGAAAAAAATAAATTATTTGCGAAACTAAGAAAGAATTAAGTAGCATTCCAATTTATCATCGGATGACGATCCCCACGTGAGATGACACGTGAACGGAGGTTCGGTCGAAAAGTTGGGGTGTTACACAAACCCTCTCGAATATATCCTTTGCTTATAAGGTCTTTAACTTGCCTTTGAAGTTTGTTTGTTTCTTTTAGATTACTTCTATAGATTGGACAATTTGGAATTATGGATCCTGGAATGAAATCAATCTAATGTTCTATACCTCTTAAAAGAACTTTCTTTGGTAATACATTTTCAAATTACTATAATAAAGATATAGCTACACTTGAAAGAGAAGGGTTAAGGTTGTTAGTTATCAAACAAACTTCTGTGTACAAAAGTACAATTAAAGTTGTTTTGTAAAATAAGCATCCTTACTTCACTTTCTTTTGCATAAAAGCCGACTCTTTTCTTTTATCTTATTTTCCTCTTCACTTTCTTTTTCTTTGTTCTCTTTTTCATTTGTTTTATCCTCTCTTTCTTTGGTTATTTTCTTCTCATTCTCTTTTTTATTGCTCTCTCTCTTTTCTTTCTTTTTTCTTCTTATTTTCTTTGTCTTTTCTCTATTTTTTTTACTTTCATTTGTTTTTTCACAATTGGGCTTAGATCTCATTTTTCAATTTCAATTGGTCTTAAAAAACCTGTTGAGGAATTAAAGGTACAAGAGTAATTTTATGATCATCTTTTACAAATGAGTACCTATTTTTAAATTTATCATGTGTCAAATCGCCAATGCCCTAAAAAAATATGACTAGCATGCATAGGAACTATGTCATATAGTACTTCATCATGATATTTTCCAATTGAAAAAGAAACCCAAACTTGCTTGTTAACTCGCGTTTCCCCCCAATCGTTCAACCACTGCGACTTGGAGGTTCTAGGGTGTTTAAGCCCCCCCCATTTATAATCATACTACATACCTTATTGTTTATAAGACAACAAGTATAAAATATGTTTTCTCGTTGTTGCTCCAAGTCATCTACTTTGATTTGAGAATTTAAGACACGCCTCGTTACAAGGATTCACCTTCTGCTAGATATTGGATGACATCTTCACTTGCATCCTCAATTGAAAACAATGAATCTTTGCTCTTACTTTCTATCCCCACTTCACCATCATCGTGTAAGATTATTGCCCTTTTGTTTGGACATTGTGAAGCAATATGTCCAGTTTCCAAACATTTAAAATATTTAATATCTCTATTTCTAGAAGGTTTGGGAATTAGATTTACCTTTGTTTTTCACAGAAATTTTGTTGGTGCTTTTGGGTGTTTCCTTGAAACAATTTTATCATATTTCTTCTAATTTGACCTCCAATAAGAACTAGAAGCCAAGGTAAACTTTGATGCCCACTTGTTTTTCAATCTATTTTCTATCTTTATCGCCATGTACACCATGTCTTCTAGCTCAACATAATGGTAAAGATCTATGACATTAGCTATATCATAGTTCAACTCTTTTAAAAATCGAGCCATTGTTGCTTCCTAATCTTCCTCCACATTAGCCCTTATCATAGCCACCTCCATATCTTTATGATATTGCTCCACACTCTTTAAAACTTTTGTTATGCTTTGTAGTCTTTGATGAGGATCCCTGTAATAATAACCAGGAATAAACCTTTTCCTCATTAAAGATTTCATTTCTCTCCATGTTTCTATGGGTGACTCTTGATTTCTCCATCTGTTGGTGACTTGTTGATCCCACCATATAATTGTATAATCTGTAAACTTAATTATTGCTAATTTTATCTTTTTAGCTTTTGAGTAATTATGACAATAAAAAATCAACTCAATTCTTTTTCCACTCCAAATAAGCGTCTACGTCAATTTTACCTTGAAAAAGCAGAATCTTTATCTTAATGTTTCCAAAATTCCTATCTTCCCCATCTTTATCTCTAGGGCGATTTCGTTGGAAACCCCTCTCATGCCTAACTCCTCTATGTCGATTTCCACCCAGTTCAATTTCAAATTCATAATCATCTTCATCTCCACTCATAACTTCATCTTCATTAACATCTTCTTCCACATGTATAGGATGATGCCTTGCACACCCTCTTAGATTATGATCTCCATGAGGCCGTCCTTTTAAATTTTGAATCTCTGTAGCTTGCCTATCCATTCTATCTCTAAAAGCACCCAACACCACATTTAACCATTCAAACTGTTGTTACATGAGACATATCATAGATGCAAAATCTTATGGTTTTTCTTTGTGAGATGATGATTCATTTGCTCTTAACAATTTCTTTAAATAACTTGCATGAAAATTGTTAGTAAAAATAAATCTCTCACACTCTCAAGTATTTTTCCTAAAAAAAAAATGATGTACTCCACAGTAATTTTTACTCTTTTCTTTCTTTTGGAGAAATGATTGTTCACGTTATTTCCTCTTGTAGTTTTTTCCTATAGCTCTTTAAGGAACTAATCAAACCCAACCAAGAATTAATCCAAACTTGTAGAGTTTATTTCAAAACTTTGGCTATGAAAAAGAAAGGAATGCTTGAATTTCAAGGAAAATGGTTCAAAAGAGTAAACAACAATTAGACAAAAGATCGAAGAACTAAGAAACAGTCAAGATGATAGCTTTTGATATGAACATAAAAACTTTCATAATGATAACTTCACTTGCATAAGTAAATGCAACTAGCAAATACTCTTTTTTTTTTTTTTAGAATCACAATTTTTTTTTAGTAACAACTTTTTTCCTCAATTTTTTTTGAGTAACAACTTTTTTACCTCAATTTTTTTCTTGTATGCAAGAGTAATGAAAACAAAAAAGAAAATTGAACAAGAAGGAACAAAGAACAAGAAGGGCGAAAGAGGATAATGAATGAAAGAAAACTGATAAAGAAAATGAAACAAGAGAAATATGAAATGAAATTTACAAAACAAAAAGGATATAACCTGATCTTAGAGTTGAAGCTCTGATACCAATTGATGTAGACCCATTAGGAATTAGATCATAAGAAGCCTCATTCAATGAAGTATGCTCACTCCAAGAAATCTAAAATCAGGTTTGATGATCCACTTGACCTTGAACAACAAAGAAACAAGAACCCAAAGTGTTAAACACTATAAGGTTGATCAATTTTTGATAAGTTTAGAAAAGTTCAATGAAGAATATAAGAGAATGTTTCTCTCAAATCTAAAATCTTCAGATGAAATATCCAATCTACTGATTTGATACCCTTCATTAAAGAGCAGCAAGCCAATTTATACAAATTTTGGGTGTAACTCCAGGGAATACCACAAGTCACAATAACCATATGAGAATTGAAGAGACACTTAACAAAGAGTCACAATAAGCCTATGAGAATTGAAGAGACACTTAACAAAAAGTCACAATAACCCAATGAGAATTGAAGAAACATTTAACTCTAAGAAATGCAAAGAGTCACAATAACCCTATGAGAATTGAGGATACACTTTATTTCTTGTAGTTTTGACAACCTTGACTTGGATAACACTCATAACTCCTTTTGATTTATCCAAGCCCATATTAGCACCCTGTTTGACCAAAATGTATTGAATCGGCCTAAATAATGTTTTTCTAAGTTTGTTGGTCTATGCACTTGTGATCGATCTACTTGGAATATACAAAGGATCATTTTGGTTCATAAGATGAATTACATACCATTAATTAATTTGCTCGTTTCATTTTTGTCAACTTCATAATCCGCATCAAACATGTTAGAAGGCAAAACATTGTGTAAATTATATGTGCAACGACCTTTTGGTTTACCTTGTAATTCTTTCTATTGCATCAGCTGCTTCTCATTCATGATTACCCTAACTTTATGCTAAAATGACGAAGATTTGAAGATGAAATGATGAAGGTTCCCCTGACTCTACGACATTTCACCATGCCAAAATGACTTGAATTTTTTTTTGTAACACCTTGATTTTCGAAGTATAAACAAAATCATAATATTTTCATACATAAAGATGTGTGCATATTCAATTTCATTTTTATCTATGTCTAACGTTCAAGAACTCGAGGCATTACGATAATAATACCATAATCTCCTGGACACACTAGGCTACCTCCCACAATATCATATGAATAAGTCAGTAACTGATTGATTTAAATAAATGACAAATCCTCAAAAAGACATACTAGTCCAAAATAACATGAACAGTAATAAACTGAAGTTTGGTCCCTTGGTTGTATTCCAAATAATAAAGTAAAAATGTAAAATAACTATTGATTTTCTAGACCTACATGTCTAAACTATTAATTATAAATAAAAGACATATTTAAAGTGATCTCATCAGTGAGGCCTACTACTACTACTAAAGAATGACTTGGTCATGTTCGTTAACGTAAACAGTAATAAACTTAATAGATCACACACAATACATCTCACGTATTACTCAAGCCAAAATATAAAACATGGACACACTTATTAAACATTAGACGATTCGAACAATTCAATTGTTTCTAAGTTGACATTCTGATCAAAAGGGATATCTTTGGTGTTCTCACCACATAACCACATCTATCAGTATGTAGCAACCTGCGCTAAGTTACCCCGAGTCTAGGGACACATCCACCATCCAATTAATACAAATAGTGTCAATTCCATGTCTTGAGAACACCTACAATGATCAACTAGGGACTCATCGTGCTGATACTTGATTTAATTCTTAATTATAGTGATCTTAAGGTATTACACAACATCTAAATTCTAACATGCTCAACATCCCATAATTCAAGAATATGATTATATGAAATATTGTGAAAACATGTAATCATCATGCATGAGGTCACACAAATCATACTATTAAAAATGCAATTTATTTTTGAAACAATATTCCTCATATCTAGGGTCATATAACATGTTATTCATCATATCTCATACGTGCATGAATTTCATCAAATCAAAACATTAAACAATCACAAACTAGCATGCTCCTCAATATTTAATCAAATAAATAGAAAATCACATTCGATATTTAAAACGCATATAATATTAAAAAGTAGAGTAATCATCTCCACCTCAGTAGTTGGTTCCTTTGAATTCTTGTGTTGTTGTTCTAATCACGTTGATTCTCAACCTTGAAGATTGAAACTATTATTTTTAGTAATTGAAGCAATCTTTAGTATTTTTAAACTATAAATTAATGACTCTCTACCGAATATAGTAAATAGTGTGCAAAGGATAACATATTAGAAGAGTTCAAGCACAGATTTACTTCTGTGTACTGCTTAGATGAAACGTGTACCACGATAACCAGAATAAAAAAAGATGGACCAAGAAGGAAATGATGTAGTACTGCAGTAGTGAAACACATTACCACAATAACCAGAACAAACAACGAAGAAGATGAAGAAAAAAAAGATACGATACTGCGGTAGTGAAACTCATTATCTCGATAACCAGAATGAAATTTTAAAAGAAAAAAAAAGCAAAGAAGGAAAACTGCAGTTCCACAGTAGAGAGAACCAATACTGTGGTAACCAGAATGAACAATAACTATTTGTGTGTATATTTTCATCACTTGTTTTCTTATGGTTGTAACATCCTAATGCTTTAAATTATAGAATACTTACTATGCATTAGGATGAAATAGAATCCCTATACCTTAAGTAGTGTCCACAACTCTTTGTTGACATGTAAACTTCAACATAGGCTTTTTGAATCCGTTTGAGACAGTTTAAGGATTTGTTTTAAACGTAGAAATGAACAAGAGTAACAGAGATTGTTGATAGGAGCTCAATTCTTAAAAAGATGGTGAAAGGAATGAAAGAACAAAGATTAACAATCTGTAATTTGGGTTTTACCTTGTAAGATGGCTGAAAGGTGATGATGGCACAAAATCTCAAACTTTTGGTAATGCTTCTTCTTGTGTTGCCTGTGGAATGACTTGGGGGAAGAAGGAGCGAAGAGAAAATTTGCCTATGAGAGAAAGAACTAGGGAAATCATTACATTATTTATAGGAAAGGATGGGAGTTGCCAGGTTTGGTATTTGGATAGGATTAGGAGTTTGTTAAATGTAGTTGAGTGTATTTAAGAATCCCTGTTGTTATCTATTGTAATTTTTTATTTCTATCCAAACTCTTGTCCTAGAATTTCATTGGGACGTGGAAATTAACTAATGGGGCATGGGAATTAGTGCATGTTACAGTTTTTGATCGAGTTTGTGTGTTTAGAACATCTAAATTTATATGTATACATATTATATACCATGTTACATGTCCTATATATCAATTTATACTTATTTTATATTATTATCTCAATGATTTCTCACTTTTATTTTATATTTTGTGTCTCAGATTTAAGTTTAATAAATTTTTTTATTTATTTACATATTTAATTTATTATTTTTTATATTAATTTTCAGACTATTACATTTTTTAATTTTTTTTCTTTTTCTCTAAAAATGATGCTGATAACTTAGAGTCAAAAAAAAATTAGGATCACCGATATGATCAAAACAACAAATATAACGCTAAAGAATATTAAGAACCTAAATGAAGATCGTAAATTGACAGCTACCATATCATTTTTTACAGGAGAAAAAAAAATGTTAACTTATTAGCAAAGAAATTGAGTTTAACTCAAAATTTACAAGTGAAAAATGTAGGTGTTTGAAAAATAAACTTTCCTAATTACAATGATATAATCCAACTAATCCAACTTTTATTTCAATATTACCTGAGCTAATCCAGGTTACCCGGGAAGATTTTCTTTTTGTTCAATTCAATGGTCGGAATCATCCAGGTGTTGGTCACATCACAAGGCAACAAGCATTGGCCCTCATGCGTGGTCAAAGGACAGTAAAAGATGTGGATAATGCATTGATCCAACCATGTCAATTGAACGAGTTATTTTCACAAAAAGAATAGAGTAAAGAATTCTAAGAAGTTTGCTTAATCCCCCACAAATATTTATCAATACTTAAAACGAAAAAGTAGAAGCTATCTTTGTAATTTTTTGAATAAGATAGAGAAACCTGATACGTATCAGTGGTGGTATTGCTTTACGACTTGGGCTTTAATGGGGCCGAGTCATCGGCGATATGACAAGCGTTGTCAGTTCTGAGGCGCTCAGAAGGTTCGTACCTCACTTTTCCACAAAACCCACCCTTTCTCACTCTCTCTCTTCCCACCTTTCTTAACTATGGTTACAGACTTTCACACTTCATTTTTATTCTATCGCGCTTCCTCTTCTCTCTCTCTCTCTCTCTCTCTCCCCCTCCAATTCACTGAGTTCTTTCTCTTCCATAATACATAAGTTCGGGGAAGAAGCTGCGCTGATTCTAAATTCACTAGCTAGCGATTATTGAGTGAGAGTTTTTCGTAGATTGATGATAGAGTAATTGGGTTGATTGAGGAGGGGGGGTGTGTGTGTGTGTTTTTTTTTTTCAAAAAAAAAAAAGTTTCTTCGGATTGGAAATATGGAAAGATATATGGATAGGAACTGATCCAACCAGTAACTGCATGTAGAAACCTATTCGTGATTTTATTTGTACGAGGGGATTAAGGGAAAAGATTCATTTAATTTGGTTCTTTTATTTGTTGCTTTGATATTGTTATTCAGATTATCATGAGGGTGATGGTGGATTGATATTGGTGATCTGCGTATTGTTGTTGTTGGGGGGATCGGTACTTCATCTGGGAAAGAGTACTGATTGGAAGAATCTCTTTGTGTGCAGTATAGGGTTTTAGTCTATTGATTCATTAATTAGGTTGGATTCGATTATAAATAATAAAAATAATACTATTAATACTAATGGGAAAGAAGAAGAAAACGACGAAGAAGAAATTGCAGGAAGTAGGCGAAGCAGCTGGAATAACATCATCATCGGCCGGAGAAGCAGCAAGTTCTGATCAGCCTCAGCCTCCAAGGAAACGAGGGAGGCCTCGAAAAATCATAGAGCAGCCAGAAGAAAGTGAACCCAAGAAGATTAAGATCAGTACTGGCGAAGAAGAAAAGCAACAAGAACAAGAACAAGAACAAGAACAGAAGCGAAAGGGTAAGATGGAATCATCATCATCTTCAACTCATTTAGGTAGTAGTGGTACAAGTAAGGAAGGAGGAGGAGGGTCAGAAGAACAAAAGCCAAAGACCAGAGGGAGGAGAAAAAGCCAGCAGCCTCGTAAGAGTTCTTGATTAAAGCTTTTTCTTGATAGAAAGTATTTATTAATTAAGAACACTGTAAAACTTAATGACTTGTATTTTCTCTCTTCCTTTTATTTTATTTTATTTTTTTTGTTGGGTTAGACGAAATAGAATGATTATTTAAAATTCTCTTTATATCGTATATCATCTGCCTGTGTTCAGAGCAAATCCAATTAGTGTTGGGTGTTAATCTATATAATTCAGTCTCTTCCGGTCTCAGTACTTTTGTAGAAACCACAGTTTAAAATTACAAAAATAAATAAATAAATAAAACTAATCCTATAACAGTAAGGTAGGGAGATAGAGAGAGAGAGAGAATATAGTGAGAAAGGGCAGGTACCTTGCTGAGTACTGTAGCTATGAAGCCTTGTTTTAAATTTTAATTTGGTGGTCGTCAAAAGTTCAGAACTACACACACTCCACCAACATCAATACCGGCAGCTAGCTGCTTGCAGTAGCGTCCACCATTGCTTTCAAACCGCCCTTATGGCTTCTGGGTCTCTCTCTCTCTCTCTCTCTCTCTTCTTATCCATCATGCATATTGCTTAGGTGGGTGGGTGTGAAAAAAGGAGGCGCTGGAGAGCAGGTATAGCTTGGTTATTATTTCTCAAAAAATATTAATTAATTTACGCTATGATGTATGATATTTCTTTAAAGCTGTCTCTGTTCTTTTAGAATTTGGAAGGTTTCGACTGCATTACTTACGCTTCCTCTAAGGATCCTATATATCGTTCCCTTGTCTCTCTTTCTTATCATTTTTTTTTTTTGGGGGGTTTTCTCATTTTTGCTGTCGGTGGTGCTAACTGCTAAGTTAATTAATTTAATAGGATAATATATTTGTTGTTATTTTTTGTAATATATTTTTTTTAAATATGCATTATTTTACTCTACCTAGTAGACCTTGCTCATATTTAGATGTTTTAATGCCAATGGCCGTCGCTTGAAATTTCAGACCTTGCTTCTTCTTGTGTTTTGATGGTTTTTTTTTCTATGTTTAGCCAAAAATATTCTATGTTAGTGTCAACAAAAAATAGTTGATAGGAGAAGGAAATGTTTGTCAATATGAGAGAAATAAACTAATATTAAGATT
>JAJIYU010019309.1:0-10836 GCA_030144865.1 Tinospora cordifolia | reverse complement strand
CATTATTCTCATTTTCTTCAATAAGTAATTCAAAATTAGAAAAAATTAAGAATAATTCATGTATTTCTATTAAAATTTTTAGAAAAATATACAAAAATACATATTCATAAATACGGGTCGTTACAACCTTTGAATATGGTTTTCAAATATGTTTTTGGCGGTTATTCAAAGGTCGTTTGAAAGGTTATTCAATAGAAACATAGTAGGTTTTGGACAGTTATAGGGACATCCTATGGGTTGTCTTCGTAGGTCAAAAATATGAGTTCAAGTAGGGAAATGACTATGTTTGAGGGTTTTTTACAAGAGAGAGTTTGTTTATCACCCTCTTATATATCTTTGCTTATGTAGGTATTATGCACTCTCAATCATTTCTTTGACGTATTTTAATTTTCATTTTATTGCATTAGATTTTTGTCATTTTATCTTCAAAAGTTTTGTTTGCATTCTTCATTCAAAGCCAATGTTTGTTTATTTATATTTTTGTTAGTGTTCATTATTACAAATCCATTCATTGTAGTATGAAGATTGTTTCTCCTAGGCAAATAATAAAAATTATTAATTGCCTAATTTAGTGAATAGTTAATAATATAAGTTTTGTCATGTAATTCTTATAATCAAAAGAAGGCTTACCCGCTTGCTTAAACCTAGAATAATATTTTATTTTTGGTTCAAATATTATCGTTCTCAAAATTTTTATCCATTACTTTACCTCTCAAAAGTAAAAATATTTATTTCCTTGTTTCATTTCATTTTTACTAATTTATTTTTTCTTATTTATTTATTTTAAACATTCTTTATATTTTATTTTTTCTTATTTAACATATGTGTATCTATTTTAAACATCGTTTAAATTTTTTTAAAGTAATTATCTATTTATTTCCACCCAAAAATCTTAAAAATCTTATTTATTCTTAAATCTTGATGTGTACATATATTATAATCTATTTATGTTCTTTCAAAAATTATTATTTTTTTGGTATTAGTTACGTATGCATCGCTCAAAAAAAAAAAAAAAAAAAAAAAAGAGACAAAAAAAATAATAAGTGAAAGTTTAAAGACGTTCAGGTTCTTCCTTTCGCCCTACACAGTAACCCTTGCAGTTCTTGTGACTGTGTCGAGGAGGAGGGAGGAGGGAGGAGGGGAAGCTAAACCCTAAAAGCGTTAAAAAATGGTGAAGTTTCTGAAGCCGAACAAGGCGGTGATACTGCTACAAGGTCGATTCGCCGGCCGGAAAGCTGTAATCATCCGGAACTTCGACGACGGCACCAGAGACCGGCCCTATGGCCATTGCTTGGTCGCCGGCATTGCTAGTTACCCCAAGAAGGTGATTCGCAAGGACTCTGCGAAGAAGACGGCGAAGAAATCAAGAGTGAAGGTGTTCATTAGGCTCGTTAATTATAACCACATCATGCCTACTAGGTACACACTTGATGTGGATCTGAAGGATGTGGTCACTCTTGATGCGCTGCAATCGAGAGACAAGAAGGTAACGGCGGCCAAAGAAGCAAAAGCTCGATTGGAAGAACGTTTCAAGACAGGGAAGAACCGGTGGTTCTTTTCGAAGCTTAGATTTTGAGGATCTGAATCGCTGTTGCTCTCGGCTGCAGGAAGCTGGTTTTATTTTCATCTCTCATCCATTTTATTTTTATTTAATACATTTTTTGGTGTTTTCAAGTACGGATGATTTTTTTTCCCCTTTTGTTAATGGTCCTCAGACCTATGGTTTTTAGTTGGAATCTGATGATTTTGTTTTTTAATAGCATTTCTATGCAATTATTTCTGTTCTTATCTTTATTAAGTTTTCGTGATTTTAAGATTTTTTTAATTAATTGGATGGACGATGAGGAATCCATTTTTCAAAAGTAAAGGAATCCAGTATTTGATTCATTTTGTATTTTTCTATTTCGGTTGCTATCTGTCACGTTTAGGATCTTTGTTGGTTCCGTTTGGTGTGTTTAAGGTATGGCTAGTTATAAATATTTTAGGACGTGACTTGGAAACTGCCAATTATTAATTATTAAATGAAATTGATTTGTTTTGTTGATCTCTCGTTCTGCCCGTCCATGAATCAGTCTGTCAGTTTGGATTCTTAATCCATGTCTTTTCATAAGAATTAATCTGCTTTTTAAAATCTTCATGGCTTCTTAAGTTTCAAGGATCATGTACTGTGGCTTTCTCATTCCTTCTTTGCCTTTTTCGTCTTCTTCATTTGTTAATGCATATGCTATTGTGCACCATTATCATTTATCAATATTTCATGTTGAGCTTTGTGCTGTAATTGATTATAATAATTGCAATTTAGTATTCAAAGATTTGAAGAAAGTAGCTAGCTTTTAAAAGTAAGCTGCATATATGAGAATGTTTAGTTGTGAGAAGTGAGGTGCAGGTCTCACTATCTTTAGATGCTGAGAAGTGGTGAATATTATCAGAACTAGTCTCCAAAGTATGTATGCCTGGTTGGACGAAAATTATACACCTTAGATGGATATATTATGAAATGTGAATAAATTGTAATGGTAAAATTCTGAAATAAATAATGTCAATTAGAAAAGCCTTGTAGTTCATAATAATCAATAGTAACAGTTAAACAAGAGCGATTGTGATCCTGCATAGCAGATTTTAAGCTCTTTAACTATTTGGAAATAATCAAATCAGAAAGTACTAACATTAATTAGTCAACATTCCATGTAGTTGAGTAGAAAAAGAAAATACTACGAATACTTCTAAAATGACAGAAAATTAATCATTTGCCCAATATTCAAATAGGAACATCCTTAAATAATTTTCAATAATTTAGGTTAAAATGTATAGTACTAGTATTTGGCACATCCTTTGCATGCGTTAGTAGGGGAGGGAAGATATTTATGATAGTATAACTTCATGACAGTTTTTTTTTATTTTTTATTTTTTATTTTTTATTTTTTATTTTTATTGGGCTGGGTAGTTATATGTATTTCTTGATTATTAAGACAATGGAAGCTAGAGATGGAGGTGTCCATTAATATTACTTTCTTAAATAATATTTTGAAAACGATATGGAATTTCAAGGCCCTGTTCGTTAAGTGTTTAACTCTATTAATCAATCCTTTTACTTTAAATTGAACTTTAAGTAGTACTAGAGGTTTAAGCTTTCCTATAAAAAATGTTCTTGTAGAGGTTATCCTTCTAGTTCAATTTAGAGATAAAAAGGCTAAGAGTATTCACTCAAAATTTAGGTTTTTCATTGCCCTTTCCTATTTTTTACTTTGAGAGATTCAAAGTGAAGTTAACAAACAATACCTACTTGGTTGTTTGGTTGTTTTTGTGTCAAGATATTTGGTGGTTTTCAGTGAATTTTTTGATAGATTGTGAATGAGGAATAATTTTTTTTTTTAAAATTTTTTGATTAAGAAACAAATAAGCTTCAAAGTGGAAATTGAAAAAATAGAAAAAACATACTAAACGTTTCTATTATTTTATGATAAATATGCATAGAGTATGTGTATGTGAATTGTTTCTAACTGGTGTTATGGGTTTTCCTTGGGGGATTGGATGTTAGGTTGAGATGGATGTTTACAATCTAACATGTAATTTACATTTACAGCCTTGCAACTATATTTACAGTAATAAAATTGTTTGTTTCCTTTAAAAAAAGTATATTTTAACACTCATGATAATGGGTTAAAATTTTCTTGAACTTGTACAATAAAAGATCATTTGGTAAAACCAACAAATTGTTGACTATTGGTGGTGCTTGATAGATATTGTAGTGTTGAAGCAGCACGGTAAGATAATTCATAGAAATATGGTTTGCCCTTGTAAGATAGAGTGGAGTAACCAAGGATTGAAGAAGGCTGAAGAATAGCAAGTAAGCAACATTGTAGAGTGGGAGCAGCATACTTGGTCCTTGTAATATTAGAAATAGCATGTAAGCTTGAGCAAAAGCCATGGAGAAAGTTGGAGGTCAACTAAAATTTATGATCTTTCATCATTTGAAGATTTGTGTGTGGAGCAGGAGCTTTGTGTCTAGTTGGATTCTGATGATTTTTTTTATTTATTTTTTAATAGCAATTCTGCATATGTTCTTTATCAAGTTTTTGCTATTTAAAAATTTATTGCCTAATTGGATGGATAATGAGGAGTGTAGTTTTTGGGGTTATTTTTATTAATGAAGTCTTGGCTTCTTTTATCAAAGTCATATGTTGCTTGTTCTACATTATCAAGCTACACAAAGTCACAAATGATGATGTGCAGGATTGCATTAAACCAAATCTGTATGTTTTCTTGCTCGAGTATTTATTATAATTTTTTGTATTTTTTTAAAAAATTTTTGCAGAAAATATTCTTGCATTGGATTGTTATTTTATTCTATTTGAAGGAGATGTCTGGATGTATTGATATAGGTTCTGCATCTTTTGTTTGTTTATGTGTGAGTTTTATTTTGATTCATTTTGTTTTATTCTATTTGGGTTGCTATATATTATTGTTAGTATTTTAGGTGGGTTTTGAGTTTGTTTAAGAGTCCATTTGGTGTCAGTCTATAAGTTATAGATATTTTAGGATGTAATTTAGAATCTACCAATTATTAATTATTGAATGGAATTGATTTTCTCTCTTGATCACTCGTTCTTCCAGTCTGTTTGGGTTCTTAAGCAATAGCTGTTTATAAGAATTGAGGTGCTCTTTCAGTTTTTACATAAAATTTTTAAAGTCAAAAGATTCTATATCATGACTTTCTCCATCCTTCTTCGCCTTATTCATTTTCTATATTCGTTAGTGAGTACACCATGCGTGCATTATTATCACTATCTCATTTTGAGCTTGGTCTTATTATTAGTTTTAATGATTGCATTTTAGTATTTAAAGACTTGAAGAAAGTAGCTGGTTTTAAAGTTATGCTGCATTTATAAGAAAGTTTAGTTAGAAGTGAGATTTTTTTCAGAAGTCTAGAATTGTCACATATTGTTAGAAATTAGCCCCCAAAATATATATGCCTCATTAAAATTAGAAGATACATACTAGATTGACAGGTTATAAAATGCAAATATTTTTTAATGGTATAGTTTTGAAAACAATAACGTTAAGCAGAAAGCTTTATACTAGTTCTTCATAAACATTACTTACAAAAGTGGGATTATGACTTTACATACCAGATACGAGGTCTTTAACTATTTGGGAATAATTGAATCAGAAAGTACTGACAACAACTAGCAACTTTCCATATACTAGAGTAGAAACAGAAAATGCTGTTAATTATTTTAAAATAAATATTGACAGAAAAGGGGATGCTTGCACCATGTATCTAAATAGGAACAACTTCTAATAATTTTCAATGATTTAGGTTAACATCTATAGTACTTGGTACATCCATTTCATGTGTTGCTAATTGAGCGAATATACTTATGTTGGTATAAAAATGTCTTTTGATTAGTGTGGGAGGTTATATGTGTTTCTTGATTATTAAGAAAACGACAGCAGGAGATGGAGGGTACCATTAATATGACTATCTTAGCTTCAATAATGCTTTTGAAAATGATATGAAACTTCAAGGGCCTGTTTATTAAGTGTTAACTGTATTTATCATTTCCGTTTACTTTATAATGAACCTTAAGTTGTAGTAGATGTTTAAGCTTTATTATAAAAAATTGGTTTTTTAGAGGTTACCCCTCTAGTTTGATTTAGAAGTAGAAGACTAAGAGTATTTTACTCATAAACGAGCTTTTTTTTAATTGCATTTTGTTTTTTATTTTGAAGTTAACAAACAATATTTGCTTGGTTGTTTGGTGTTAAGTATGAGTGATTTTTCTAAAATATTGTAAAATTAGAAATTAATTGACTTTTTAAATATCTAAGATGGTTAAGCTTTATTATAAAAAAAATTGTTCATGCGGTGGTTACCCCTCTAGTTTGATTTCAAGGTAGAAAGACAAGGTATTTACCAACAGAAGAGGGTTTTTCTTTATTGCCCTTTATTTATTTTTTTTTTTAAATTTTGAAGTTAACAAGCAATATCTGATCGGTTGTTTGGTATTAAGTGTGAGTGATTCTTCTAAAAGATTATAAATTGGAAATTTAATTGACTTTTCAAAGATCTAAATTGCCACTAAAATATTAAATATAACTTTTTAGATTAAGAAATAAAATAAGCTTTAATAATTTTGAATTATAAAATTTAGAATAGAACAAAATTTTCCACTGTTTAAATGATATGTGCATAAAGTATGTGTATGTGAATCACTCATGACATCAAACTAAGATGGTCTTGGAACTCGTACGATATTTGGGTTTGAATGGGATGATGCATCAATGACTGTTGGTGCTCGATAGATATAATAGAGTGGATGCAACATGGTAGAGATTGTACATAAAAATATGATTATGTGTAATATAATTGAAGACTTGTTCCTTGTAATGTAGAGTTGAGCAATCAAGGACTCTAGTATGATTGAGGATTAGCAAGTGAGCAACATGTTGATTGGAAGCATCATGGTAGAGATAATTCATAAAAAATATATTTACTAATACAATTGAAGATTTGGTCCTTGTACTATGCAAATGGGTAATAATGGGATCGAAGTAGGAGTTAGAAATAGCAACCTGAATGAGAGTCATGGAGAAAGTTACCTGAATGGGAGTCATGGAGAAAGTTGGTAATCAGCCAAAATTTATGATTGTTGATCATTTGGATGCATCCAAAATGTAATTCACTTCCTATGACTATGAATTGAAGATATGGACATGTGACTGAGATCTCTGTACTTTTGATCACCTTACTTGAGTAAAAGAACTATACCTCTTTAAGTATTCTTGGAACTGCACTGAAGGCTAGTCATTGTAAGGCCTTGATAGTATAATAATTTGAACTTCATAATTTGTGCTCCATAATGTCAAGCATGAATTTCACTTTTTTGATAATGTTTAATTGACTATGATGCAGAAGTTGTTAGGTAGGCCACAAAAAGCTTTTTATCATTAGCTTTTTCTTTGAGGGAGTAAGGGGAGGGTACTCCCCTTACTTTTTCTTAGTCCTGCATCTAGACTATGAGGAAAGAGTTTGAGCTCTTCTATAAAAGGTCTCCCGGCCTCTTCAATCTCTTTTATCCTTTCTTTCAAACTTCAAGCATGGAGTGGTAGCTTTGTATGCCTTCATGGCAGGGAACCCTTTTGTTGTTGTTGTTGCTATGCCCATTTAAATATTTGTACATTCATATTTAAGCGATATAGTATATTAGTTTGTACATGTATCTTTTGTAGATCTGCTTGCATGTGTCATGTCAAATGGGTTCAATCGTTCTAGTTCAAATGTCTAAACTTGAATATCCACCTAACATTTTTGGTGATACTTGGCAATCAACAGATGTGAAAATTTGCCTAAAACTGTTTGGTTCTATTGTGTTTGGCTGGTTTTTGTGGGCTCTTTGGGTTAGGTTTCAGCAGTAATTGATTGTTATCATTATACCCAAAAGGTTATCCATTCACATACAAGTGCATCTAGTTTGTCTTCTGGATTTGCATCTATTTATTTTTACACTAAAGCATTACTTGTGGGGGTAGTGTCTCTTCCTTGCAAATTTGGGTTTGCACCACCTTAATAAGATAAATTGCACCTTTGAAATTAATGTACGGCCCCCACTCCCAAACAACTACCTCACCCCTCCCCTCTCTTTCTCCCTATGCGTTTCCATCTCTCTCTTTCCCCTGTTCTTTCCTCTCTTTATTTTCCTTCTATGTTTCTTGCATGCTTGAGTTTGCACCATATTCATGAAAGAAATTGTACCCTTTGGAATCCATTGGAACCAGTCTTTGACCCTTGGAGAACAAACGTTGTGAATGTGCTGACATAAGAACAAACTTTCTTCAGCAGTGCTTGATTTCACAATTCATTACTGAATTAATTGAACTCTTAATTATGTGTAGTCACAGTAAGACAATTTATTGTCATACATCCTTTTTGATGTGTGTCTGGTTGGAATTACGTCTAAAGAATGTTGTTCCAGTTCAACGGACTGAATTCTCAAATCTGTGACCAATTTATCATCCTGTATACGCAAATGCTGGTTCTACCTTTGGTGAACTTTTTGGGTTTAAATGATCGTGTGGCAGCCTTCATTGTCTCCATCTTTGGAACCTAGCCCATATACACAAATGCCGGTTCTGCCTTTATGGTGAACTTTTTTGGTTTAATGATTGTGTAACAGCCTTCATTGTCTCCATGTTTGGAACTTAGGATAGAGAATGGATGTCCAGGGATTTTGTTTGGTTATCAAATGTCATCTCAAATCGATCTTGGCGGAAGAATATGAAGGATAAAAATGATGCAGGGAAGAAAAATGTCTTTGTTCCATGAGCATTGTTGGTTATATACTGTGGGAAAAGAATGTTTTTGTGCTAAAGGTTTGGGGCCTTTGTGTTAGTTTGAGGGAGGTGGTGGTTGAAATGGTAGCATACTTAAAAAGAGTAGTGTGAACCAATGTGCTGTCTTTTAGCATACTCTGTTTTCTTTTCTGCTGTGTCGGGCTACAATAATGTAGTAACAGTAGAGTGGGTAATGTTTGGCATGGTTTGCCTACGTCTTGTTGGACTGACGAGGCTACATGAGTTATCTACCAACTCCACTGCCATAGAATTAAAAGATGAATAGAAGAGTTGGGAAATGCCATCCACCCAAAATCCTCCATAGGCAAATCCTTTGGTGTGAAAGTCAGTGCCGTCTCGTCCAAGTTAAGAATCTCGGGCACCATCTCTTGTGGATGTTACTGGGCGTTTATTTCCTTCTTTTGTTATTATTTAAAATTTTTATCTATGAAGTCCTCTCAATCTTGTTGTTAGCTGATTGGTTCTATTCATTAAAATGTCTTCAGTCGCCATCGCCATGACCGAGTAGATGTTTAGAAGTCTTGGAGTGTGACTTCCATCTCCTCTTTTGTAGGTATTTAGTCTTGAAGTCTTGAAGTGTTTACACGTTAACAATTGAAAGTTGCTTCTTTTTTGGGCTTCCTTCCATGTTAAATTTGGAGTTTTGTCATGATTGCCCAAAAAAATTTGAAAAGTCATACCAATACTAATAATTTTAAATTAGTGACCCTTTGGTCTCATTTTTATTGTTTAATGCTCCGTTCGCATATCATGTAGTGCAACATCAGCGCATGATGTGGTAAAAGTAGCTTTTTTTATAGAAGGAATTTTTACAGAAGACATCTTTAGTACATTTAAAGGCGTCTTGTGTTAAAAAAAACCTTGTGCTGAAGACCTTTTTATTGAAATTCATTAATCAAATCTCAAATTAATTATACATGAGCCATTAGGATCCAACTACGAACCTTAGATGTCTTCTTTGAAGATGTTCTTAAATGACATTAGACCTTTTTACACCATTTTTTATTGTTTATGTGGATTTTTTTTTTTTTTTATTTATATGGGTTTTTTTTTTTCCTTGTCTAGACACTTTATTAGAATGACATTTTCTTTTGCTGAATGCCTTTTTGTAGAGGTCTACATAAAAGGTGTTTTGATGTCTTCTTTGAAGATGCTTCAATGTGGTGTCAGATTTTTTTTAATCTCTTTTTTGTTTTTTTTGTTTTTTTTGCTGAACCCCTTTTTTAAGTTGCTACCTAAACATTCCATTTGGATGCTTCTTATTATAAGTTTTTATTTTCCTTTTTAGCCTTATATATACTTTTTCGAAGAATTCTTTTTTATTTGAAATTGTTTGTTTTAATTCTTTTTTATATAGAAGGCAGTGAAGACGCCTTCAGTATGTAAAGGGTAGTTGGGGTTCGATTTTTTTTTGTTTTTTTAATACTTTTTTTTTAAACGCGTTTTATCAGTTCGGTGCCTATACTATCTAATGAGCTCTTGTTAGAAGCGTTATATATATATATATAATCGAAATGTTTTTTTTTTTTTTTTCACCTTATATATATAAGTTTTCAAAAGACTTTTTTGTTTGAACGCTTTTTTCTAAAAGAAAGTGGTTTCCATGAAGATGCCTTTAGTAAATAAAAGACGATCAAATGTATTCTTTGAAGATTTTTTTATGGAGTCAACCTTTTTTCTATAATTTTTTTTTGAAGTCATCTTGTCAGTAGTTTTTATTTTTTATTTTTAGCCTTTCAAATGACGCTTTTTTATTTTTTTATTTTTTTTTATTTCCTCACCAGAGGACGTCTTCAAACAAAAATTGCCTTCGGTTAGAAATTTTTAAAGGACGTTTTTTTTTTTTCTAATTTTTTTAGAAGATGCTTTTAGATGATATCATAATTTTTTTTTAAAAAATTTGTATTGAAAGCGTATTTCGCATAGATGTCTTTAATATGCTGACGTGGTGCTATATAGTTACTTTTGCCACATTATATGTTGATATAATGCTATATGGTACTATATGGTATGCTAACAGAACATTTAAGGAAAAAAGTCATTACTTTAAAATTAATGATATTTATTTAATTTTAAAATTTTAAAAGCAATCAAGTCAAAAAAATTACATGGAAACTCTTTGCATTTGTTACAAGCACGTGAAAGTTAAAAGATATTTAACACTATGTTACTCAAAATGTATAGTGCTTTTAGAACCCTAATGACTCATCCACTTATGATTACGTTACACTAGCCACCTATGCTGCCCTATGTTACTCAAAATAGTGCTTTTAGAACCCTAATTACTCATCCATTTATGATTAGATCACCTACCCTGCCCTATTCTTCCCACCTAGTTACCTGGACTTTGATTCCCTCCTTATTTGTATAAATCTAAAGACAATTTTTGGACCTCCCTAAACTATTATTTAACTAGTCACATTTGATTTACAAGGCATTAATAAAAAATTATAGTTGATTAAGGGTTTTAATTAATATCAT
>JAJIYU010019308.1:0-10836 GCA_030144865.1 Tinospora cordifolia | reverse complement strand
TTGAACTAAATTAGAAAAAAAGGGTAGAGAAAATAAATCAATTTTCATGGACTCTTAAAAGTGGATTTAGGGTTCAAGCTAGTGTCAAAGTAACTGCCAGGAAGATCATAATTACTATTGATTAATTTGCTAAAAGATTCACTTTAGAATGTTACCATCCCCAGCCCTTGCCATTCCACCATCCCTTGAACCACAATAACCAAAAGCAAGCTTGGTCTTTATGGTAACAATATAGACCCTTGCTTGAACCACTTTCCATTCACCAAACCATGCCTCCCTCGATTCCTTTATCATCCTCTTTCCACAAGAAAGACATCATTACCTTGTTGTTTTTACAAGAAAACAAGCATATTGAATTAAATGTTTAAGTATAGCAGCACGAAAAAATATCCTAAGACATGCATGGGAAAACAAAAAGAAAAATTTACGAGCACATAAAATTGAGTCCATCTCTCTCAACCAAACACATAAAATTGAGTCCATCCCTCTCAACCAAACAACCAAGCCGAAACCCTTGGATAGCTTGAATACGCACTATCCCTAGAGGAGACTTGGATTAAGTTTCAAACCAGGCTAAGAATACGCGGCAACAGTGCTATTAGGGAGTCACACAATTCAATAAAAATTGCACTACAGCAATTTCAAGGGTCACTTTAAATCACAATCCCTAAGAGTCACTGGACTTGCAATGCAGGTTATGAAATTACAACCTACATCAATAAAAGTTTTTTTAATTTATTTTGTTCCTTAACTATGAAGCATATTGGAGACCCAAACTTGCAATAAAAACAAAGATAGGATTAAATAAATTATTTCTTTTTGTCTTCTTCCTCTTAAACCCAAATAATTTGGCCGATCTTAAAAGCATTGATTTCTTCTTCTATTCTTAACCTATTCTAGTTTTGATTTTTGCAGAGTATTTCAATAAACAGAAAGGAAGAAGTGGGAGCTTGAAGGTTAAAAAAAGACAAAGATAAGTGGGCTTTTTATTTCCAATATTTTCTAAAAACGAAAATTAAACTTGAATATTTTATTTGGAATATTTTTTTGGTGAAACTTATGAATTGAAAGAGATGATGAGTAAGGATATTACATAGGACCATCGTGGTAAGGTATCGCCGTAGGTCACAACTTAACGAAGTGTTTTTGGAATAAAATATCACTTAGCCAAAACAAGTAAGGATGTGAATTCTTACGATAAAGCAATGGTTGACGTATTTTTTAAAGATTTTATGTCAAAAAGAAAAAAGTTGTTCAAATTCAACATTAGACCTAATAAAAAGCAAGATGTTGGAGATGTGAGAGAGATTGATGTAGGAAAAATTGAGAAGAAGTTACTTTTTGATGCATTCAAGGGAAAGGAAAAAACAAAGCAATTTAAATGAACATCATAAGAAAGAAGAAAGGGAGAAAGTATGCCAAAAAATTGTTAGATTTTTTTTTAATTAAAATAACATAGCTTTCAATGTTGTGAAAAAAAAAAAAAAAAACCCTCTTTTAAAGAGACGATTCAAGCAGTAACTACTCATAGGTATGGATTGAAGTTGTCAAGTTACCATGAAATTGGAAACCCTTTACTAGAAAATAAAGTAAATTATGTGGAGAGATTACTATTTGAATACAAAGATGTGAGGAATAAGATGGAATGCACAATCATGCCTGATGATTGGACAGAAAATAAAATTTGGCATATCATTATTTCTTGGAGGGTAGTCCCGAGGGGACTGTATTTCTTCGATTTATAGATGTATCTGATATTATAAAAAATGTCAAAAAATTTATTTCATCTTCCTGATGAGGGTGTTGAAAAGCTAGGAGAAGAAAAGGTGGTGCAACTCATTACTGATTAGAGCATCAGCATATGTGAATGAAGGAATGAAATTGATGGAAGAAAGAAATATTTTGTTGTGGTATCCATGTGCAACTCATTGCTTAGACTTGATGCTTGAGGATATTGGTAAGTTGCCCATTCATGCAGATGTGGTCAAAAAGTATTAAAAAAATCACAATTTACATTTATAAGTGTTGAACTTAATGTGAAAGTTCACAAAATGAGGAGATTTAGTGAGGCCAATTGGAACCCGTTTTTGCCACTTGCTATTTGTCAATGATGAAGAGTGTGCACAAACAGCAATCATCATTGGTAGCCCGTAGCCCTTATGCTAAAAAGAGAATTGTCGATGTCGTGAAGGACATAATATTAACAAATGTAAACTTATGGTCAGCCATTAAATATTGTTGCATTAAATGCATTGTACCTCAAGTAAAGGTCCTCCAATTAGCTGATTCTAAAGAAACGCCACCTATAGCTTAGATACATGAGGCAATGGACCATGCGAACGAGAGTACAACTAAAAATATGGGTGAAGTGAAGAAAAATATAACATGATTTGGGAGACCTTCAATTGCACAGGCTCTTACAAGCAGTAGGTTAATTTTTTCAATTCTATCAACAGGATCCCACTTTTCAAATGGATCTTGAAGTGAAGACTAGGTTATATGCCTGAATAGATAGAACGTTTCCATCTACCAAAGAAAGAATCATGGAAACAGATCAATCAACCTATTTAGAGGGAGCGAAGGCTTATTTGAAAGAGAAACAACAAAACTTTCAAGAACCACAAAACAACCTCGTATGTGAAATTTTGTATATCTTTTTTCTTATTTCATTTAGCTTATTTGTATTATATTTGATTACTAATTGATTATTGTCTATTAACTTATAGCTCTTTGGCGAGAGGATTGTGGAGATGGATTACCTAAACTGCAAAAGTTGGTTGTGAGGATTTTAATTCTTACACGTAGCTCTTCAAGTTGGGAAAGGACTTGGAGCACATTTGAACATATTGTTTTTAATTAGAATTTAGAGTCTACACAACTAGATATGTCATCATTGAGTTGTTTTAAGTTCAAACTTTAGTATTTTATGTGGATCTTGTTTCCTTTTGTTTTATTAGATCCACTCAAAGAAGCGCAACCGGTTAAAGTAAAAAAGATTGAATGCTCTTATCTTTGTGAAGTATAGTCTTCACCTTCACATTCGAAAAGAGAAGATAACAAGAGATCAAAACTATTATGATCCAATTAGTTTATTAGAAATGGAATCAGATAATGAGTGGATCACAGGAAAAATAATAATAATAAAGACAGAATCCAATTCTTCAAGAGTGCACTTCACGGCTAGATAAAGAGTGTTTTCAAGACAAAGAGTGTGAAGGTGACAATGTTCTTATGTCACAAAGAAGAGGTATTCTAACTTTTTAAGTTTCTAAAATTGTTCTCTTTATGAATATAAACTAAAAGTTATAAATTTACTTTTACTTCTAGGTCTTGAAGACAGGGAAAAGAGTTGTGCAAGATGAAGATGAAGATGAAAATAAATATGACAAGAAAGAAGTTTGAGAAGGAGAATTTAATAGCTTTGAAAATGATGATCAAGAAGAGGATGAAGAAAATGATGAAATTGGAAGATTGAGATTTAAAGCTTTAGACTTTTAATAATTATTTTGACTTTACGCTCTTTCAAGATTTTCACTTTATTTTGTATTTTAATGACTTGATACTTGATATTTAATGAATTTGCCAGCATTATTTAACTTAAGAGTTATATGATTACTAGACTTTTTCATGACATGGTTCTTTAAATCGTAACGATTAGCAATTCGATTTTAATCTTTTCTTTTAATGGAAACATAAAATTTATATATAATAAAGTGCAACGTGATTATATACTATGGGATGAAATATGCCAACTGCCACAAGAACACAAAAACAACTGTCCTAACCCCAAACATATTAAACCCCAAAATTAACACAAAATGAAGGACAAGTTTCTAACCCACTCCACCCATGAAATTCCTCTAGCTAATTTTGACACAGAGAACCAAGAAGCAAAAAAAAAAAGAGACACTACTCTATCCAGATTCTATCTATATTATTTTCTTTTCCTTTGAAAAGTTGCTTTTTCCTCTCCTCCCACAAAGCGTACCACATAGTAAAAAGACCAAATCCTCAGCAATCAAAAACTATAGCGTCTAAAACCATCTTCCTTCCTCTGAAGCTTTGAAATTCCTATTGTTTGCCGCCCATTTGCTCCATATTTCCTGCACCAACTTACAATTTTCGAAAATATGGCTTACTCCTCTTCTGCTTTCCTAAAAAGATAATACCATGAGGGCTGCAAATAGATGTTAGGGAATCTTTTCAAAATTTTGTCAGTAGTGCTAATTATCCATAGTCTAACGACCCACCCCAACATCTTAATTTTCCATAGTGCTAATACCATGAGGGCCCACCTAGGTAGTGGCTAGCCTGCGAAGATCTGATGCTTATGGAAGGAGCGGAATGCTAGAATTTTTGAAGATAAGGCTTTGCACTCGAACGCGATTTGGGGACAATGTCAATCTTTAACCTCCTTCTGAATTAGTAATTGTTCGTTATCAATGAGATATTCCATGTCAGATTGGCTAAAAGGGTGGGATAATGTTTTGTACGTGAGAGGGGGGTGGGTACGTGTGGTTGTTCAGGTGTCATCTCCCGTTTGTACTCATTTTCTTATTCATATCAATGGCATGCATTTCTTTTAAATCAAAGAATAGCAAATATTAAAATAATAAAGTATTTGTATTTAAAAATAAAAAATAAAATAAAATAGTAAAAGAGGTATTTTATTAGTTATGATGAAAACAATAATGAAACTATTTTTGAAACGATAATAAAATCAATATTTCATGAAAAGATAAAAATTATTATCAATAGAACATCAAAATAAAAATAATTTTCAGATAATAAACCATTTCTTCGTTAAAATGACATAGTTAAAAATAGTAAAACTGGTGTTTCTTAATAAAGCAACAAAACTAGTCTTAATAATAAAGTTATTTATAAAAAGAATTATTAAAATGAACATTTCATTGAAATATAGAAATATAAAAGTCATTATCATTAATACTATTAAGTTAATACAACCAATTTATATTAAAACATTATTTTTAAATAACAATATTATATAAGCAAAACAAGTATTTTGTTTTTTCTTTTGGGTTGTTGTAAGTTGGTATTTTCTTTTTTTAATGCCTTTTTTTAAATGAAAATAAGAACTTTTCTACAGTAATTACTCTCTAAAGAAAGTGAATACCAAACAACCTCATAAATGTTATAAGAATTATTTCCCATCCCAAGTGAGAATCACACTTACCCAAAAATCACTTTCTCACTCCTAAAAAAAACTGCAAATAATGAAGCACACATAATAATCATCAAGATTTCTCAATCTCGTCCCCAAGATTAACCCATACCAAACAACCTCATAAATAAAGTTTTTAAGTTATCTAAAAGTAAGACTTTAAAATGTTGTTAGCAAAGTAACACTCCAATATAACACTTCTAGACACATTTTAATGCAGTTAGAACAATAAAAAAGGAAAACAAACCATATAGAGCTACCTACCTCAAATAAAATTAACCAAAATAGAAACTTCTCTTAACAAAATAGACTACAAAAAACATAAAACAAAAAATTCAATTGCATAACCTACATAGAAGTTATTTTGTATCAAGAGCTAACCTTAATTAAGGCTGGTGTAGGCAAATCAATGAGATCCATTCCATCCCCCATATAAGAACACATAAGTGAGAAAGCGGCACGATCATAGAACGTGTCCTTCCTTGTAATAAGAAAGGAGGATGTCAAAAAGTCTTGAGTAGAAGCAACCAGAATCTCTCCATTTTTTGGTGTACACAAGTTATTTTGTACCTATCAAATGATTAGTGAAGTTATAGCAGAAGATATTGGCAACCCACAAAATTAGATGGCAATTAATAGGATCACAAACTCTGAGAGACATACCAACTGTAAAGGATACAAATACATATATGATATGATATAGAAATTGAAGCTGACATGCATGAGAACAAAACAAAAAACAATATCTCATTTTCAATTGATTACTTTAAGAAAAAGTAATAAGACAAAACCTGATCATGAAAGATGAAAGCTCAAAAATATAAAATGCAGGAAAAAAATAATTGAGAGGTTGAGTTCAATAGTACTCATGACAAAACACACTAATTAATTTTTCAGACATATGGAAATGTTTAAGCTTTAAAAAAATATAAAATATGTACTACTTTAAAGAAACAAACAAATTTGTGATGTAAGCAACTTTAGTACTAGTCAAGTTACTATTTTTGTATGGTTCTTCACTTCAAGGCAATTAAAGAACTACCATCTTGGAAGAGGAAAGTTTTTAATATTATGCATAAATTCGTTACTTGGGAGACTATGGTAAGAAAATAATAATTATTAGCACATAGGCAGTGCTAAAATTCCACAGTCAACAAATGTTTACTAAAGTTGTTGTCATGAAGCATATAAATTAGCTCTTACAACTGGAATAAGTAAGTTACGAAAAAGATGCTCTCCCAACAAATAAAGAAAAGCCTTTCTGCCTCCAGCACCAGGTTTGGCAGCATTTCCTATTAATTTCAGACTTCTAGAAACGTTACGAAGGGTTCTATAATAGGAACAAGGATTACCAACGATTCCCTATGTTTCAAGAATAATCTTCTTTCTGTGAAGAAAAAACTGGAAATCCTTGGTTAAAGCCTTTTGATCTCACAAGAGAAATTAGGTTCAAACTCAGATTTGTACACCTGGAACTTTGTTCAAGTGTCAAGAGCAAAATAAATGAAGTTTCACACTGAAAGGTGAGGGTTTTGTCGCTCACCTTTGACACTGAAAGGTGAGTAACAAAACCCTTAACATTTCTAGGTTAAAGGGTTTTTTTAATCTATTTCTCATTAAAAATTTTCTTTCATATTTCAAATTAAAATTTTTCAGTTTGACAATCTGAAATATCATGAATTTGAATGCAAGAAACTATCATGCACGTTTGAATTAATTACCACAAATTAGGGCGTGATCGGATTTATGGGAGCATGAGTTGTGTACCCACACATCAATAGACCATAGGTGTAATTTGTTAAATGAGCTCGGCAAGTTTGCACCAAATCAACATATTGCCTCAAATACATCCAAACAAGAAGGTACTTGAATGGTGAGTGACAAAAACATTTAAAGCGCGTTACACCAATCTGTCATTTCTTTAAAAAGAAAAAAAAAATTCATAGATTTTAGACATAAATCATGAGACAAATAAAACTTTATATTTATGAAATGTCATTGACGTTAACAGTGCAACAAAGGTAAGGAATACAGACCTAAAGCCAATAAATATGAAAAACTAGAGGCGAAGGACATAGAAAGTCACACAACATTAAAGTATATACCCCCATCAGCATAAGAGCCTCAGTGCGAGCTTCTTCTGTTTGAGGCACATGTAAATTCATCTCATCGCCATCAAAGTCGGCATTGTATGGATTGCAGACAGATTCATTGAATCGCAATGTCCTCCATGGCATTATCCTTGCCTAGATGCATGAAGGAGGTACTCATTATAAAAAAATAAAGTCTAGATTTTTAGTCCATGATATAAATAACGACAAAGATTTTACAGTGCTTTATTCTCTTTACACTAGATTGTCAGTTGGAGGAACAGAGCCAATTCAGGACAGCCTCTGGCCAAAACATTTTTCTATTGAACAATAAAGATCCAGGTCATTTGATAATTTAAATTACTCTAGCATGTAAGCATCATATAAACTTTATTACCCTATGAGACATGATGGACATCCGATGCAGGCTTGGTTGTCGGTTGAAAAGTACTACATCTCCATCTTCCAAATGGCGTTCTACCACATATCCATATTTTAGTTCATCAGCAGCACGCTTTCTGGAAGAATACCTTAAATGCCTGCAGAATGGTAGAGGGAAGTTTCACTATCAACATTAAAATGAATTAGTATCAAATCTTTAAAAATATAAATAAAAAAGGAAGCAGCACTTACATCAAGGAACCATCTGGATATCTAATAAAATTTGCCCCTGGGTACTTTTGAGGACCATTGCGCACACATTGCCTCAACTTCTCTATATTGTGATGGGAAACACGTTCAGGATATGTCAACACCTGAGCCATTAATATCGGAATTGCCACCTAAAACCACCATTCAAATCCTTTGAGTCAATAGCAGAGAAAGGGAACAGACAAAAGAAAATATTCAACGCCAATTGACCTCAGTAATTTTGAGATTAGGATCAGGAGAAATGACAGTTCTGCCAGTATACTCCACACGCTTCCCAGATAAATTACCACGAAAACGGCCCTGCTTTCCTTTGAGGCGCTGAATAAAGCCACGATAAGGAGTGGATGACTGCATGCTCAATGGAATACCACGTACATCACTGTTAATATACTGCGCCACTTCAACTTGAAGCAGATCCCAATCTTCCTGAGAGAATCCTCAATATAAGTTCACCATCTAGGCACTGTCAAAATTTATTAAAAGCAAGATAAGGAGAGGAGAGGTACTTGCAGCCCATGTCTCAAAGTCCTACTGATCCAACAAACTAATGAGCAATGATATTCCTACTGTCAGAACTCAGAAGCAATACAGTTCTGAACTCATGATGATGCAGAAACTTCGAGAGTCAACAAATGTTTAACAAATACAGGATATAATTCAGACCAAGATTTAATCAACAGTATTACCAATGGATGAAAATATTTTCAATGTCTTAAAGTTCTAGATAAAATGTATATATATATACACATACATAAATATGTTCATACATACTTATATACATAAATATATATATGTGTGTATTTGTGTGTGAGTGTGTGCATGCATGCACACACACACAAATGTTATGTTAAAAGAGACATTGCAAGATTCAACGAAACAACGACATACAGCTCGTTACCTTCATTTTATGGTTTCCTTATTCAAACCACATATCAACCCACAATGAAGTATCAACAATGCTCCAATTCCCAATCCTCTCTTGGGATGTAAATGTAGAGTTGTAAAGGAAGAGAACAAAGTTGCAGTGAGAGAAAAGAGGGAGAGAGACGCAGCGCGTGAAATGGAAAGAGAGAGAGAGAGAGAGAGAGAGAGAGAGAGGCAAACAGGTTTGCCATAGAGCTGCCGAAGAGAGGATGTAGATACTAGCCGGAGAGAGATAAGGAGTGGCAAGGTGTCGATTGTCGAGAGTCGTGGTCGATAAAAATGGAAAAGATGCATTAAAGGTAAAACATTAAACCCCCCCCAACCCCAACCCAAACACAGCACCTAGGCCAACACCTAGGCATTGAGGGAGCCTAAGCACCTAGGCGTTGCCTTGAAAATGCAGTTTTGGATAATTTAAGCACCTAGGCGTTGCCTTGAAAATGCAGTTTTGGATAATTTTGATTTATGGTCAAAGCAAGGTAATTAAAAGCCAAGCTGCAGCCAAGGCAACAAGGAGCTCCTTTAGCAAGGTGAGGCACATATTTGAGTAAGGTGAGGCAAACAATTCTTTAAACACGTACTTATATATTAATTTTTATTTACAAAAAAACTTACAAACAGATAAGAATCAATAGAAGTTCCATAATTTTTCATTTTTACATCACAATGTTTATAATAACACTAATTCTACTTTATAGTTGCCATTACTATTATGTTCAGTCTTTTAATGCCTTTGTAACTCAAAGTATCAAAATCGCAATTTAAGTCACTGAATCATACTAGTCATGTTAAGATTCACCCTAAAATTAATTAAATCGGCTCTACAAATCATTATACCTATATATCCTGAGTGAAATCTCTTGTTGAATCATGTTGAATTGTTTTAAAATGTGAATTTCTTAAAGCAACAATAACCTTTTTATATACCCATATATATTTAACTACAAATATACAATTCACACGTGGATCACGAATCATATAATTCATCAAACGAAATCCAAGTTTGATTCATCAAGCTTCAAATGTTCAATTCAAATTCACGATTTTGACTACTATCTTTGTAACAACATTTTATTGTTGTTATCAGTATTATCACGGTAGACACCCAACCCCCTTGGGAGCCTAAGTGGTGAACAAGGCAATATGGGGGGGTGTGTAAATTTTCCTTTCTTTTTTCTTTTTTTTTTTTTTTTTTTTTGAGGACATGAAAAATTTTTATTTTAAATCCTAAATTAATAAAACTTAAATAATATATTCAAAACAATGTATTATTTTTATTATATTATCTACTTCACATATACATACACTCACACGCATATATGGAGTGAGAAACTAATGAATAAATAAATATTCTTAATGAACCTCTAAATAATTATTTATAGCCCACCTTAAACCCATCTAGGCCCCACCTCGTCTTATAGAGGTTGTAGCCTAAGTTCGTCTTGCCACCTTAAAAACACTTGTTGATATAAAATCAAAATGCAAGTTTCCTTTAACCTCTATGTAACAACATTGTTTATCATATATATTTATTCAAAGAAGAGAGAAAAAGGCAAATCATATAATATTTGTTTCATGATTAAACTCAAAAGAAAAATGAACAGGAAAATGTGGCAAACTAATGCACAACAAGGTGCATTCCTAATGCACACTAAGGTGAATTAAGGCATACACATGTTAAAGCACTCTCTCTGTCTAATAAAGAAGCACAATAGGTGTGCCTACCTCAAACTAGGCATGAGACACACTAAGCCACATACCTTGATAACATTCAGCCAAAGACAATTTGACCTTGTCTAAATCCTTGATGCAAATCGCTTCACACTATATTCAATCCACATATTGTTGTTTTTTGTTAATAGAAAAAAAAAAAAAAGAGAGAGAGAGAGAGAGAGAAACAATGTTTATAAAACAACAAACCAAGTTTAAAAAAGGTAACCCACAATATGATGGTTGAAAAATAAAGGTTGCAAGCATTGTGCAGAA
>JAJIYU010019307.1:0-10838 GCA_030144865.1 Tinospora cordifolia | reverse complement strand
TTTGATGGGTTTGACCCCACGGGCTAACAGGCCAGCGCGGGTCAGGCTAGCAGCATGGGCACGGGCCTTTGGCCCGCACGAGTTGGATTGGGCATGTGGGTTAACCCACGCACCCCTCTTCCCTTTCCCCCCTTTTCTTCTTTGTTTTTCCATTGAATTTTGTAGAAAATACAGCTCAAAACCATGTCCATCTATGGTTTTGAGCCATGGTTTTGGCTATCCAAAAACACTCCTGAGCACGCCAATGAGCAAGGACAACAAGGCACCTTGCATGATAATTGATGAGCCACGTAACACTCCTTTTTGCCATGCAAGAATGCCTCAAACATGCAACAAAACCTATTTTTTTAGTAGAATTTCCAATTGAATGAGCTTCCTTCAACAACTTGCATATCCTTTATCTTGAATCTATTTTCCTTGATATTGTAGTCTTTTGAAAGCTCTTACTTCCCTCTACAATGCTGTGCAAACCCTTCCTCAAATCACATGGCCATAAGAGAGGAAAACAACCATGAAGGTGGAGTACTCAACATAGCTGGGAGCTGAAACCTGTAGAAACTGTGTTGATCCATCTTCAAGGGGTTAATTCCTAACCCATCCAAAGTCCATTTTTGAGGTAAGACCACTCGTTTTATTCCTTATTATGTGTACTTTAATAACCAATTTATAGAAAATAAAAACTAAGGTCTTAAACAGGTTTTACAAGGTGATAAAGTTGACTAGTTGTTAACTATAACAATAGTTCCAGCAGAAAATAGTTTTTGGAAACATCTTTGAGGCAACATTTGAAGTAGTTAGAGACATTTATTTGAGCCGAGACTTGGAACATTTTTAAACCTCATGTTTGAGGCTACAAGGCGGTATAAACCTTGAACCTTAAGCCCCTATATTCATGGTCTTTTATGCAGGCAAAGATACCTAGTTACATATGAAATTTAGTACTTAGAAAATTTTTCAGAATTCTTGATATGTGCTAAGTGTTGTAGGGTGTATTTGAGAGTGATCATTGCCATATTTGTGTAAGGTTTTGGGATGAGACTTGAATAGCTAATGTTTTGAGATCTAAGCCTTACAAAACATGTAAGAGAGGGTCTCAAATCAATGGGTTAATAGGGATAAGTAGGCACCTAAAAATCATTGGAAAACTTGAATATTGAAAAATCTGTTATATAATAGAGAATGTAAGGGACCAATTGACTGACTAAAAAAGTGGTATTTTGGACTGAAATTTGGTAGAGACATCTCTGGATATGTCAAAGACATGTATGCCAAATCTCATCCCAATCTGAGTTGGGTAAGGGGGTCAACTGTTGCACAATGTGACTTCCTATCACATGAGAAACAAAAATTTACAATTTCTGTTGATCCACTTTAAAACCATAGCAAATAATTTCCAAAAATCAAAATATAAAATTTGGATGAATTTTTAGGAGGTTTAAATACAATATGAAAATTTTTGCACAAATTCGACACATGGATTGATCGCAGAAAAATCGACAAAATTGTTGCGCGTAGAGAGCAAAAAGCTTAGAATTTAGTTAAGTGCTGAAATGTGGAGATTTTGACCTAATTAACCCAATTTTGACTCAAATTGACCAAAGGTGACTAAAATTGATCATGTTGACCAAGTTTGACCAATTGACCAGTCAACCGAATTTTACAGAATCAAATTTAGATTGATCGAGATCAATTAGGGATAGTGGGATAAGGGTTAAGCCACATTTCTAAATAGAATTCAAGTTAAGTTTAAATAATGCAAATTTGAGTGTACACTGCGAGATCGGGCCAAATGTCGATGGAACATCAGTGCATGGGACCCGAGGTGAGTAGTTTGATTTAGGCGTTTACTTTACCTTGCATTCCTTGCATAAAACACAAGCGAAATGACATGGTTTAAATGGTTTCATGTGATTGAGACATATCAAATTGGTTTTGAAATATGTAGATGTATAGTGGTAATAATACCATAGACTCGAGGACCAAGCGCAGGGTCAAGGTACATAATGTGATTGAGATTTGACTCCAAGTTCGAGTGCGGGGTTAAGGCATATAATCAATACACCTAGCTTTTAACCCACTCGAGTGACAACACATGAGGAACAAGTGCGGGGTTAGCATATTCGAAGAATACGCCTAGCTTACGACCCGCTTAAGTGGCTGATATGCCTGACCTACGACCCACTTGAGTGATGACCATAGGATTGGATTTGATGATTTGAAACCCTAGCCAGATACAATTTTTAACTAGCATGTATTTGACATGTTCTTCTATAACTGTTGCATCGTTTATAATTGCTTTTATGTTATGCCATATAGTCAAAAATTATATCGTTTTATTGTTCATGCATGCATGCACTGTTTTAGAATGTTAGTTATAGGTAACATTTTAGGTTCTTCGATGGCTGACTGATGGAAAGGCATGGTGATAGCCGAGCCCCTAACAATCCATTTTTTTGGTCTTTTTCTTTGAGGTTGGTCAATTTTGCATATGTATGTATAGTCAACTGTGTATTTTTGAAATAAAATCGTTTGTACATAATGATAACTTCTCATAATGTTTGCTTACTTTCGCACTTGAATCTTTAAATTATTTTGATATCACATGTTGTTGTGATCCGAAATGCTCAACAATGGTTGGGCGAACTCGACTCGATGAGTGGTTTTGTTGGGTCACTGTGCCGGTCGGGCCGCCCTTAGGCTTAGGGAAGGAGCCTTGACAAAAATATATTTCGAAGGTGTTTTATTACCATTTGACAAACTTTTTATTAGCTTCAGACTAATTTAGAAATTCACAACTATATATATAGGATTATAAGCAATACTCAATCTAGTTACATTTAAGGAATTATAGCTTTGAAATTTCTCATAGTTTTTGGAAAGTTATAAATTTATTAAATTTTAATGTATATAGCTTTTAATTTAACAATTTTTCTTTTCAACATCTTCATGCTAGAAAATAATTTCATTAAATATTATCTTACAATAATTTTAAGTTGAAATATTATCCTCACTATATAACTTCAAACTATGAGATTTTTTTTTCAAGTTTTATAATTTTAAAAAATCAAATCAAATATCATAATATTTTTGTAATTTATTTAATACTATAACTTCAAGTGCAATCAACCATAATATTTTTGCATTTCAATTCAATAAAAATCATAAGATTTTGATTTAATCCTTTTTTATAGCTTCAAGCTATAAATATTTATTTCATAAAGTTCTTTTATTATATGGATCGAAATATATAAACAAAAACAATTATATATGCAATTTTCTCACATAACTTGAGATATAAACAAATATTATATCAAGCTAAATATGATAAAAATAAACAATCAAAATCACAATTTTGCCATATATATATATATATATATTTAGATAAAAAATATTATTTTAGAGTTTTTTATAATTTTCAACTTAGAAAAATAATCTAACATAACTTTCAATCTCTTTATGTCTTATAGTATAATATTAATTATTTAAAAACTATTAATCTTATTGTATGAGGATTATTCTTGTCTCGACCACTGCAATATTTTTTTTCTTGTATATTATAGCAATTATATCCATGTCCATATTAATAGTTATTAACAAATTCAATATTTACTCTAGGAAATGTGCAATACAACTTGAATGAGAAATATTTTTTTGATTAATATAATTTTTATTTTGCTCATGTTGCAAAGTGAGCAATTTAATACTCATATTCATAAGGATGATTCCTTTTTCGTAACATTAGTCGAATAGAAATATATCTACATTTTCTTTTCTTAATATTAAATATCTATATTTTTTAACTTCTATATATGATTTACAAATAAACAAGCATAAATATATATATATATATATATATATATATATATATATATATATATATATATATAATTACAATAGAATTATACGAAGAAACAAGGTAAGCATGATTAGTTGATAACATCGTGTAACAATCCACTACCACCGGGACCCACACCCACATTAGGGCACGTCATGGCTTGTCATGACATTGTTACTCATAAGGTATTGTCTCCACTCATAGAGGTTTTGCTTCGCATCCGTGAGATTCGAATCTTGATTTTGGAGGTCAAATACAAATTTTTGCGAACTCCCACTACCATAATCAAGGTTTGAATCCCACACAGGTGAAGCAAAACCTCTATGGGCAAAGACAATACCTTGTGAGTAACAACATCATGACGAGCCATGACGTGCCATGACGTGGGTGTGGGTCCCGATGGCGGTGGTGGTTTCTTGTTACACATCAAGAGTCATATTTTATCTTCAAATTAAAGTTAAATATAATCAAATTAGCCAATAAAAATATAAAACTTTAGATTTAAATGTTTACTTCTTGATTTTTTTAATAAAAAATCTATTACTTATATGAGTTGATGGGACAACCATTAAAAAAGAGTAGTGAGACACAAAGTCTTTTTAAATAACCGACTTCTTAGGACGAGATAACTCATCTTTCTTCAATGTTTGACTTTATTGGGGACAAAACTTACTTACTATCTATCCAAACTCATAGTGTTATTTGTATTCAAAAGAATCAAGATTAGAGCATAAGGAATCGATAATATATTATAAAAATTATTTATTTGTTATATTTTGACTTTTGATTTCTAATGTGAAAGATTGTACAAGACCTAACTATAGAGTATAGTTTCTTAGTCATTGAAAATATATATAATTCATATTATATATAAATAATCATGTATATATACAAAAGATATGCATCATTCAAATTGTAACAAACCTGTATTTTTGGATATTGAGTCAACGGGTTCGGCATTTATTTTCAAATATAAATTAATGAACTATAAATGAAAATATATATGCAACAACCCTTGGATTCAATTTCAAATATGTGTAGTTATGGAAAATACACAAATTGGTGATGAGAAAAAGATTCTCAAAAAAACATTATATTATGGTATTTGTATACTTTTGGAAATAAATAAATAAATGTAAATAAGTCTTTTTTTTAATATATATATTTTAAGTAAAAGAAAAAAAAAAGGAAAATATAGTGGCATGGGCATGGAAGAGGAGAAGAGAGGTGACAAGCTAAGGGGGGAAGTGGCAACCAAGTGAGGATAGGTGGCAACACTTATTTGACTTACAAGAGGGCTCAATACGTCCATTTTCATAATCTTCCCCATATTCAACTGCAGAAAATTATGAAATTTAATCTTCAACCACCCCATTTTGGTGACCCATAACTCTCTCAATTCTTAACCAAATAACATGAAATTAGGCTTGTTGAAAAGAGGGGAACAACAAGAACAACATACTGAAAAATCAGCTTCTAAGAAAGAGATTTGGGGGTCAAAAACATTTGCAGAATATTAAAGGTATACACACTTTTCTGTGCCAAATTTGAGTTTCATGCTTATTTCTGGTGTGTTTGTATGCATGTTGAGTGTATAATAGTGTAAATCATTAGTTGGAAGTTGTAAATGGGAATGAAAAGAAGCCTTTCATGGCAAGAGATCATCCCCAAACTGTGGCTAAGTGGTTAAAAAGGGTGAAGAAATCATGGAGTTGGAAACTATCCAACACTCTGCCATATTTTCTAGCCATAAACAGGGGTAATGAGCCTAATTAATAGTCTTATAACGTTGGATTAGGTGAAAAAATTGCAAAATATTAAAAGTATACACACTTTCCTATGCTAAATGTGAGTTTCATGCTTATTTGTGGTGTGTTTGTATTCATGTTGAATGTATAATAGTGTAAATCATTAGTTGGAAGTTGTAAATGGGAATGAAAAGAAGCCTTCCATGGCAAGAGACCATCCCCAATTTGTGGCTAAGTGATTAGAAAGGGTGAAGAAATCATGGAGTTGGAAACTATCCAACACTCTACCAAATTTTCTAGCCATAAAGAGGGGTAATGAGCTTAATTCACAGTCATATAATGTTGGGTTGGGTGAACCATAATGTACAAGCCTAGATAATCTGAAATTAGGATATACCATGAAAAAATTGAGCTGGGAACATAGGAATTTGGTGCTGGTTTGATCATCCAAACCATGGGATGAATATGCCTACTAGAACTGTTAGATAGGTTTTGGATAGTAGAATCTATTCAAGTGAGGTATAAAACCAACCTAGAAATCTATATTAGAACGTTTAGAAAATTGACTTTGGAATATTAGTAGACCTTAAAATAAGGAGCATTCTGGTAGAATTTCACTAAAAATGCACTTGGTTTGAGCACAATAGACCCATGAATATGCTATGTTAGAATAGTTTGACAAAAATCTATTATTTTAGGCTGAGATCAAAAATGAGAAAACCTATGTTAGGGTTGTCCTATGAGGCTGAAATTTGGTAAGCAGAACCCTTAGACATCCTAGTGTCTAATATCCAAAAAGCAACACAATTTGATTTTGGGAAGGGGGTAAATAGAACTCAAACCAGACCTTGTTGACAGACCTTATCATCTGCAGTTGCATGAAAAATATGGACCTAGAAACCTTGGAAAATGGGATCCTAAAATCCTAAATAAACTTTTTGGGGATTATTTGGAAGGTCTTAGTACAATCGAGAAAGTTGATAGTATTTCAACAGCTAGATATGTATTAGTAAAATCGAGAAAATTATGACTCGGATTAGATTCCTATTTTGCATAAGGATAGAGGTGTAATGGGGTATTGAAATTAGGGGCTTCCATTACTTATAAAAATTAGGAAAACTTATTGATGATACGAGGATGGTTTTTGATACTCTCCACCAAATTTGGGGTTATTTGAGTTCAAAATGAAATATCAATAAATTCCACAAATCGTACCATTATACACCGACCTAGAACACATAATGGCTAAACTCAAACCCAATGTATAATTGTTTAGCATTAGGTTAATTAGACCTAAAAAAGGTCAATAGAACATTTATAACGAGGAAATGTGTTTAACTTGTAAGGACCCATCGATCAAACCATAGTATAGACTATAAATACAAGTCAACGTTGTGTAAAGCTGGTATAGCTGATACAATAAATGAGATCAGGTTGTTCGAAGCTCGAGGAAACACAGGGTCGACAGAGAGGGGAGTAATATCTATATATCTATGATTACTTTCTTTAATTTATCAGCTTAAGCATGTGCACTATGAATTGTTAGTATGTGATGCATGATTCATTGGTGGGTGAGATTTGGTGAGCTTACGTGTTGTTGCGGTAACACTAGAGGTAAGCAATAGCTCGTAGACGTAAGTTTTTGGTTTTAAACCACATGGCTCATGAGAGTTCAGAGGTTAGATTTATGTGTTTTATCGATGCACGACCATGGTCATATTATTGTTGCATTTACATTTTTATGAGCATCCAAGCATGCATTGATATGTTCTAAGAATACTTGCATTAAGTGATAAGTTGGGTTTGTCACTCACTAAGCTCGTGGTTATTTTTTGGGTTCATTACTTTCTATTATTACATTTTACAGATCCTTCTCAATTGGATAAAGGGAACAAGTTGCTCATTGAGTTGGGTCAGTTGTGTGGATTGAGCAGGTTCTTGTACATTCAATCCAGTTTGTTTAAAGGTTCTTGTGGAACTCTACTATGTTCGTATAAATGACTCTAATGAATGTATATATAACTTTGAAGGTCTAAAATTAAGTTAAATCTTTCGATGTATGTGCAACATTTGTTATATATACTGAAGTTGCTTAAACAAGGAGGTATGTGTGTTAGAAGAGGCTTAACAAGAGTCAAGCAGATAGATAGAGTGGTCTACACATCAGGTTGTTGTGCCAATCTTTGGTTACCAATGGGCTCTCGACAATATTGGTATCAGAGCCCTAGGTTCATATTCGATACCAAAGTTAATCTTAGAGTTGTTCAGGTGAAATACATATGTTACCACAATCCTAAAAAACTAATTAGGGAGTTACCTTAGTTAGAAGAAATGATTTGATTAATTGGTTGTTATTGCGAGTGAGTGTGTGTGTGTATCTGATGTATGTTAACTGTGCATCGAGTAGGTTTGTTGGTTGTGAACCTATCAAGTTTACAGGATGTCCTGCCAACCTATATCTAGTGAGCCACTGCCAAAATGAATTACCACCATTCTTGATACCATTTATTATAGTCATGAGATTTGCAAGCATGGTAAATTCGCCTTAAAGCCATGGTGAATTGAATGTTCCACCCACTTGAGCTACAACAGTCCGAAATTGTCGATACCATAGCAGCAAGTCCAATAGCTATTGCAACAACACCCAACAGCAGCTCATCTAGTGTCAATATTGATAAGAAAAGGAAGGAGGAACCTGAACCCTCAAAGGGGTAAAGGAAAATAGGCAAAGTGAGTCTATAATAGTTATGGTCGATCATTGGACTGACTATAGTTGTAACACTCCGTAACTTCGTGGTCGTGCCACGTCATGAGCGAATGATAGTGAATAAGTTAATCGCTCATTCGCGCTCGCGCTTGCGCGAAGGCGCGAATGATACGAAAATGAGATCTAGCGTTTGATTGAAAAGTAATAATAATAATAATAACATGATTAAACTATAAATTGTGTTTCATAGATATGTGTAATAATTGAAATAATTAATGTTTATTATGACAAAAAAAAATTAATAATAATAATAATAATGAATAGATAAAAAAATATACATTTTAGAAATAATATAATTTATGCCCAAGAAATAAAATGAATAGGTATAAGCTCATTTTAATTATGACAATGAAATATTTGTTATTAACCGACGTATAATTAGTAACATGTATTATTTGTAACGTATATAATATTTAAATGAACAAGATGTTAATTTTTAGATAGTAGAACATAGTTGTATAGTAAAGCTTAATGGAATGAAGGAAAAATATAATATAGTGACCTTATCATAAGACTGTAAAGATGAAATATAAAAAAAAAAAATTGAAAAAAAAATGAAAATGAGCATATATTTATATAAGGATGGTTAAAATCAGAAAATGCGGAGTTATAAAATTATAACAGAACTTTAATAAATTAAGCTACTTGAGCAAACAAGTGAGGGAAGAAAGTTGGCGTACTGAGGACGCCGGAACAAGAGAACCGACTGGAAGAATTCGGGGCGGTGCATCGAAGAGTTTTCGCGAACTGTCACTGCATCTATAAATAGAGCAGGGGATGTTGAGAAAAACCAGGAAGAAGAAGAAACTGTTGCTCGTGTTCTGCAAACCGTGGAGGAAGAAAACCTGTATTGCTGGTTGCAGTCGTTGCAGCAATGAAGACGGTGTCGAACAGAGAAGGAGAGCAGAGCAACACAACTGTAACTGCTGGCTGGGGTCCGTGAAACGAAGGAAAGAAGGTGATGCAACTGCTGCATGAATCGAGTGAAGGAGAAGATGATGAAGTGCAGCTGCCATTGCTCCACATTGCTGCTGCTGTTGATCGTGAGAACTGAAGAAGATGGGATGGCTACTGCAACTGAAAACAGGGAGTGACTGGCCGTGAAGAAGCTGCTCGGGATGGTTGTGTAACGAACAGAGGAAGTAATTGAGTTGGGCAGGAAAATAGGGGAGTGATGATCTGGTGGGAGGAAGATGAGGGATGGAAACCAGAAATCTCTGGTTGTTCAGCGGTTGGCCGGAGGTCACTAACTGATGATGGTGAGTAGTTGCTGGTGGATAGATAGCTACTACCGCCGGTGCTCTGTTTAAGATGAAGAAATCTGTGCTGCTGTCTTCACCGTGGAACAGAGGAGGAAGCAGAACTTTTCTGCTGTGTTGGACGCCAAGCTGCTGCAAACCGAACGGAAGAAGAAGAAAAGAACAGCAGCATGCGAAATTCTGGAATGAGCATGCTGAGCCGTGAGCATTAAATTGAGAAATCAGAATTCACACTGAAAATTCTGGGAAGGGGGCTCAGCTGCTGTAACTGAAGACAGAGGAGTTGCTCGTGTGCGTGGTCTGTGTCTTGGGCCCGTCCGGTGGCTGTAACAGAAGAACAGAGAAGCAGAACGAAGACAGAGCAGCATGGTTGCTGCGGCTGTCGTTCACTGGCCGCCGAACAAGATGAATACCAGTTGCAAGTGGTGACTATGGTTGAACGGACTGAATGGAGAGAAAATGAAGACGAAGACCCCGGCTACAATTCCAGAATGAAGAAGAAGAACGAACGCAACTCTGTTGGTGCGTGCTGCTCGGTGAAAAGAAGAAACAAGACGTAGTTGGAGTTGCTGCAGTGACTGGTGTGTTGACCGAAATACAAGTAAGAATTTAGTTTAACTTTGTGTTATAACATTTAAATACACTTACTTGGTAATCACAGTAAGCTATGAATTATTAATACAAATCTAATTATATCATCATAAGAATAATACTTAAACTAGGAAAAAAATCAGATTGGTGATGAATTAATTGGGTATGAGTATTAAGGGATTAGAACTAAGAGTTTTACATAAATAAACATTAATTGAAATCAGAAATTTCAAATGCTGAAATTAATGTACAATGGCACGTTTAATAATCTAAGATAAGGTAGGAAATTATAGGAATGTTGCTTGAGATACTGTTACGTTAAAATGATTTTTACAGACAAAAATCTCTAGGATGATCTCTAGCGACAAAAGGGCTAGGACATCGCTCAAGACCAGGTGGGCATGATTTTCTCCCTCATATGTATTATGCAGATTTAAAATTCAAGACATTTATTTGAATAGATTATAGGTTGTTAATGTTTTGAAAAAGATTTGTTTGAATTGTTGGCATTGTTGAATGATGCGTGATGATTGGTTTCTAAGTCTTGGCATGCTTGTATGTGAAATGGTGCTTATAGATTTCATCGTTTGATTATTTACTTCACCATGCCAATGTTGGATATTATTTGTTTTGCTTGC
>JAJIYU010019306.1:0-10836 GCA_030144865.1 Tinospora cordifolia | reverse complement strand
CACACACACACACACACACACACATTTTTTATGTAAATGAATGGCATGGGCTAATAAACACTGGGTGTTGTGCAGGGAAATCCAACTGGAGCCAATGGTCAAATTTTCAATGTGAGCAATCCCAGCAATGAATTTAAAGCGAAGCAACACGCTAAAATGATGACATAAGTGCATGAATTAGCAAACACTAATTATTTTTAATCATTTTTTCATCTAATGAACAGTTGGGTATCTTGAAAATTATTATTATTAATTTTTTTTTTCACAGTTTGGGTTTTCTCAAAAGTAGTTTGTTATGCAATTGAATTCATCAGGTATTCTCAATGGTTAGTGGGAGACATTGATGTGAACTCTAAAGAATTTTAAGGGGAAGATTATGATGACAATGACGAACAAATTCCAAAGATGACCATTACCAACAGACAACCTGGGAGGCTGGGATAGACTCAATTCCCTATCTATCTTGCATCAGAAAAAAAAAAAAAAAAAAAAAAGAAAACTAATGTTTCTAGACATAAACTGTCAGCATGTATGCAGGTTGGAATCCAAAGACATATCTGTGAGACTTGCGCTTTGAAATCAATTGTACAGTCATTAATCACTTAGCATTTGAGGGCAGCACAGGCTTGTCCCATGAAAATGGATCTAGCTCTTGCAATAACCCATGTGCTTCACATTTAGGCCCTAAATTTAAACAAAGTAACGGTTACTGATTTAATTGATATCCAAAACATTTACTGTGTATGACATTAGTTTGATTTCACACGCAGCAGCCAGCAATAAGCAAGAAAGGGATGGCGAGCAGCCCATATGCGTTCATGTGAAAGCAAAGTGCTTCTTCTAAAAAAAAGGGAGTAAAAACTCCAAGAGGATTAAAGTAAGAAAGGGTAGGGAGATCCTAGAAATTGCCCATCCAATCGCCCTCTTCTCTCATTTCTCCATCTTTCCTCTTTATGTGTCTGTTCTTTCAAATACCAAAATTTATTTGGCAATCTCACTATATTCATAATCTAAACTTTGAACATGCATAGTATCCTATTAATGTAACATGCATATTTAATTATTATAAGAATTTATTACTTGGAAAAGTTGACTAAGCTATACGATATACTTTCTAATTATAATAAGATCAAAACACATTTCAAATTTAGAGTTATACAATTATCTATTATTTTACTAGTTAAATTCATTAGATTATAAAGAAAACATTCTTATTTTTGCACAATAAGATTGAGACCCAATTCAAATAAAAAATTACGTGACTAACCATTATTTTACTAGTTAATTCCTTAAGTTATAAACAAAACAGCCTTATTTTTCTATTTTTGACCCAATTCATATCATATAACTACATTGCATAACCACGTTGTATAACTTCAAATGCATGTTACATAACCATTATACAACTATCAAATCAATGAGCACCTAGAGATCCACATTTTATTTATGTTATTATCTATGATTCTATGGTACCAAAAAAACATATAAATATTAAGATAGACAATAATTACGATATACTTTTTCATTTTTGAACCATAGATTCCACTTTGGTGAAATCATCTTTTTATGAGAAGATGACAAAATAAATTTGATATGATCATTTTTTTAAAATTATAATATTATTGAGTATCAAGAACTTTTTTTTTGGGTTTATTTATGCTCTTTATGGAACAAATACAAATGTATATAATGAAATTCATATTAAGACAAATTAGTTAATTGCATATGTATAGCAAACTTATACCATTAGATTCTTTCGTATAGAGGAACTTATATCATTAGAAGTCCAATGAAGGGAAACAATGAGTTTAATTAGCTATAATCATTAACACAACCATATGCATACATCCAATGATATAAACAATTTTTATATAGGAACATCGTATATATTTACATGATTGAATTTCTTTTTTCATTGGAAATTAAATAATACTATATTTCAATGTCACTTCAATAGATTTGATATGTTTTAAGTGAAATATATGTTTATTAATTTTGTAATTAACAATGATACGAATCAATGAATCATATATATAATTAATAGCAATTTTATTTAGCAAACAGTGGATGAGGGTTAAGGAAAATAGCAATGAAAGAGGACCTTTTGAAACTTGAGAGTGAAAAGTAAGAAAAGAGGGTAGCACTTGCCTCCTATACATACTACCTTTCCATTTTTCATAACACTCTCCAAGTCTCAAAGCACCATTAATGGATTAGAAAGCCTAATTTCAAAGTTGCATTGCAGTCAAAAATTCCTACATGGGTTGCTTTTATACTTAATTTCTTGCATGACTTTAAAGGTTGTGAGCTAAAATTTAAATTATATTATTAGGTTAGCAAGTTGGGTTGGGTTTGGCTAGTTCAGAAATTTATAACTTGCAACTCCAAACAACTATGTCACATTTGAGTCAAAGTACAGTTAACCTACCTGACTTTTTGGAAAAACCCAAACCAACTTGACTCGACCAGAAACTGTTAGGTATGGTCTAGGTGGGTCAAATTATTGATAGGTACTATAGGCCTTGTCTGTTTAAGATTATACGTTAAGAAAAGTGATTGTAAATCCAGATTGTTTGAAAAATAATTTTAATCATGTTTATTACAATTTATAGAAAGTGATTTAAAAATTGTAATTCTATTTGATTTTTTATAACTTAAAATAAGTTATTTTATAATGAACCGACAAATTTAACCTTCTATCATAAAGTGAAAATTTTCTTATTGAGGGCAAAATGATAATTTTTAGCACAATTTGAATGTGAGAAATTACTAAAAAGCTAGTTCATAGCAAATTATTCCAATTGTGATTATCTTGGCAGCTAGATCACATAAGCTATATGCACAAACACCAAAATTTGGATTCTAAGTGATTAATTAAGTTATACCACAATTTTTAACTTAAAAGAAATACGCCCATAATTGCACACAAATTCAATGTTTTTTCTTCCATATTTGACAAGTTCGATGCCTGGACTCATTCAGATCTTTCATCCATCAACATAGATCTTGAGGCAACAACACGTGATCAAAGAATATCAAAAGTTAAGGAGAGGGAAGAAATGGCATCAGTGATTTTGAGATTTGGAATTTAGGCCACTCTTCAGGGAGGTGGATGAGCCGCTTAACCTTTGCCTAAATGGAAGTTCTCTTCCTTTGCTCATCACAACGACGAATATGAGATGACCAAATTGGAGAAGATAGCATATGCAAGAATCCTACTTGTTCTATTTTGACGATTTACGATTAGTCCAAGGTTCACCATCACTTTGAGAAGCCTCCTCTGTACACTTGGAAGTACACAAAGTTTGAAGAGGAAGAAGAGAAAAATAATAAACAAGAAATACCTGTTCCTTCAACTTGATTACAAATGCTATGGGTACATAAGTTTATCGGTGCTCAACATAAGCATCCTCTATTCAATGACATTTAAATAACATACATGAATTGTTTAACTTTAGACTCATACATGTACATACCTAGTGTACCAATCTCATATATGAACCACTGAAATGTAAATCCACGAACTAAATAAATGTGAATACATGAAGCAAATGGAATAGGTGAATCATAATTAATAAAGATACTAACACTCCGACTTAAAACATGATTTATATTTACTTAAAAAAATTTTCTCTTAAACATAATCACCTCATGGAAACACCAAGTAAAGCCTATAACTTAATAAAAGTATCAAGTCGAAGTGGTTTAGTGAAAATATCGATAATCTAATATTGAGACTTCACATAATTTAGTTGGACTCTTTTTGTGCAATGCAATCTCGAACAAAATGAAATCTAGTATCAATATGCTTGGCACGATCATGATTAATTGGATTCTTTGACAAGGCAATCACTAAATTGTTGTCAAGAAAAACTTCAGTATGCTTCTATTGCATCAATCTAAGAGACTTAAGCAAGTAAAAATGTTTTGAAGCAAACATGAATGATGTTAAGATGAGATGTTACTATTTTTTTTTTAAAGGAAACTAGAATATATATATATATATATTAATAGAAGGTGGTGCCTGATGAGAGAGATGTTACTATTTATATTAAACATAATTTAAATATTGCATTTTGTTCATGTATTCACATTTGTTTATTTTATATAATTGCATTTAAATAGTTCATGTATGTGTGTTATTTCATATTCACATATTTTCCTTTATTATGATACATGTTAAAAAATTGATACATTAGGTTCAAATGTAGAGTTAAGCAACTTATTTATGTTGTTTAAATGTCATTGAATGGTGAATGGTGAATGCTCATGCTGAGCACTATATAAACCTATGTACCTATAGCTTTTGGAATCAGGTTAAAGAAACAAGTATTTCTAGGTTTTTATTTTTCCCTCCTTTCTCTTTAAACTTTGTATTCTTCCAATAAAGTGGTATCAAAGTTTGAGAAGACCATTGTCAGCAAAAGCAAATGACGAACAACTTGGTTCCACTCCAAGTTCTCAATTTTACCAAAGAAAATTTTGGTAATTAGTGTAATCAAATGAAACATTTCATTGTTCCTAAGATGCGTGAGTGATAGTATACAAAGGCTTTGATAGATTAGAAGATGATGGAATTTTGTCTCAAAATCAAGAGGACATTCTACAAGTGACTAGAAAGAAAGATCAGAAGGTTCTTATACTCATTCATGAAGCAGTTGATGATGTGGAAGATATATACAACCACCACTTCCAAGCAAGCATGGAAAATCTTCACCATAATGTCCAAGGTATGGATAAAATGAAGAGGGTGTGCCTTCAAAGTCTAAGAGGCAACTTTGAAGCCTTGCACATGAATAAACCTAAATCATTTTTAGATCACAGTGCAAGAGTATTAGTAGTTGTGAATGAGATAAAGACGTATGAAGAAGTTAAGAGTGATATCATGGCGATTGGAAAGATCCTTAGATCTCTGATAGAGAAGTTCAATAACCTTGTAGTGGCCATTGAAAAATCCAAAAACTTAGAGACTATGATCAACACATAGGCTCCTTACAAGCCCATGAAGACAAAATGTTGGAGAAAAAAAAAGAGTCAATAAAGTAGGTTTCGTAGGCAAAGCCCTCTTTGAAGGAAAATAAAAAGCCATAGCAAGTGGAATCAAAGAGGAAGATAACGTGGATCCAAAAATGGTCATGGTTGAGGTTACTATTAAAGAAGAGGAAGAGTTGGAGGAAAGTCCTTAAATAACGAAGCGAACAATTAAGTTCAAAATTCTTCAAGAGGATGTGAAAGTCAAAATAACATTAGGCAAAGTCAATGAAAGTGTGGTAATTCTCAAGTTCAATATTAAAATTGTCAGAAATATCATCACTATTCATGGGAGTGTCATACTAAGAGTGAAGAAAAGTCTAATTATGCTTTAAATGACACCAAAGCTATGAAACCAACATTGCTTTTGGCAGTCAAAGGATATGACACAAGAAGAACAATACTTGGTACTTGAATATTGGTGCAAGCAACTGTATGTGTCGCAACGGATCAATATTTGAGGAGTTTAATAAATTGGTAACTAACAACATTACCTCTGGTAATTCCTCTTGAAATCATGTTCAAGAGAGAGGTAACATTTTGATTCAGTTCAAGTCTAAAAGCATCAATTTATTTCTTATATTTATTATGTAATGAGTATAACTAGTAATATCTTGAGCTTGTAACAAGTCTTAAAGAAATGCTATAATCAAAGACTGTAGTCTTTCACCAAAAGATAAGGATAACAATTTAATGGCTTAAGTCCCTACGACCAAGAATTGAATAGTCGTAGTAAATATTCAAATGATGCAGCCAAGTATTTAATTGCTAGAAAGACGCATCTTAAATATGACACTTAAGACTTGGTTACATTTTGGCGAACTTACGTTATTGGCAAAGAAGCATATGGTGAAAGGTTTACCATTCTTTGAAAACCGCACTTAGTTTCACGAGGGATGTCTATTCAGAAAGCAACCAAGAAAGAGCTATCCCAAAGAAGTACAAGGACAACCCAAGAGCCATTAAAGCTTATTCATACTAATCTATGTGGCCTAATCAAGCCAATTTCTTTTAATAAGAATAACTACTTTCTATTATTTATTAATGATTATAGCCACAAAATTTGGATTTATTTTGTGAAGGAGAAGGCACAAGCTTTTGGAATTTTCAAAAAATTCAAAGCACATGTGGAGAAAGAAATTTGTTACTATATCAAGTCCTTGCATTCTAACAGAGGAGGCGAATTCACATCAAATGCATTTTGTGCATTTCGTGAAACTCATGGAATTCAACGTCCTTCGATGACTCCATATTCTTTTCAATAAAATAGTGTTGCTCAACGAAAGAACATATCCATAATCAACATAAAGAGAAACATCTTGAAAAGTAAGGACATGCCAAAAGAATTTTGGATGGAAGCTGTTGAATATGCAATTTACTTATCCAATCAATGTCCAACAAAAAGTGTGAAAACTAAACACCAAAACAAGCACGCAGTTGGCATATGCCTAGTGTCTCTCATTTGAGGTTATTTAGCAATATTGTCTATGCTCGTGTACCTGACCAACATGTTGCAAGCTTAATGACAAAATCAAGAAGTACATTTTTGTTGTTATGATTCTAACTCCAAAACATATAAGCTCTATAATCCAAGCTATAGGAAGGTTGTTATTAGGCAAAATGTTGATTTCGATGAACAAGCATTATGGCAATGGATCGTTCGCAATGAAGATTTTGATTTATTCCATTCTATAAAAATGTAGAAGAAGAAGTTGTTTCAAGGATTGTCACTCTGCCACTAACACCAACTTCAATCCAACTCACATCAATACATTACCAAAAGTAAGTTCCAATGTATGACCAAGGCATATGAGGTCTTAAAATGACATCTACAAAGAAATGCGTGAATTAACTCTTTGTTGCCTTCTTGTTGATTGTAAACTTATAGGCTTTGAAAACACAATTAAAGACAAAAAATGAGTGTATGCAATAAATGAAGAAATTTAGGCCATCAAGAAAAATGACACATGGGAGCTTGTAGATCTTCCAACAAGTCATAAAGCCATTCGTGTCAAATGAGTGTACAAAGTGTGCCCACAGCAAAGTTGACAAATCTAGACTAGTGGTAAAAGGCTATTCACAACGTCAAGGCATCAATTATAATGAAGTCTTTGCTCCCATTGTTCACATAGAAACCATCAAACTTCTCGTTTTCTTAGCTACTCATAAGAAATAGAAGATTTCTCAAATGGATCTAAAGGGGCTTCTTGAATTTGAAATATATGTACAACCACCTCTAGGGTACAATGTAAAAGGCGAAGAAGACAAAGGTCTTAAAGTTTAAAAAAGCATTGTGAGAAGCATCCTCTATACTCCTATTTGTGCATTCAAAACAAGGAGTTCCCTTGGGGTCCAATGGCCTTTTTGCAATTTAGTGACATCTTGATTTTTTTTTTAAAATAATCATATAATAAGTACATTTCTTAATATGATAATAATACCTTCAACCTTGTGGACAAGATTGATTCCAACAACGAATAATGTTAAATGCCAACTGTAGTGAATAATTGGAGGTACTTAGTTTAGATTGCAATATTAGGATAAATAGAGTTATATCATTGTATCATTTTTACACCAGTCATTTACGTGAGGATATTTTAGGAGAATTTAGCCTTCTCAAGTTGGCTAGTTATATTCTTAATTACTGTTCCATAGAGATTATCATAAAATTTTGATTTGCTATTTGAGTTCCTATCAATTACTTACGCCCCTAATGATGTTGTGGCAAAAGAGACATCAATTCATGAATTGATGAGATTTTCCACCCTATAGAAGAGGAGAGTTTTGGAGGCCATTTGTGCTATTGATGAAAAAGAATATCAATAGATGAATCCTAAGGAGGTAGGTTGGCTTACATGAGGAAACTTTCTTTGGAAGTGGATCAAGATATTCACAATGGATGAAAAAGCCTTTTAAGTAAAACTATTGCGTATTAAAGCCATGTCATGGAAGTTCTTAGAAGCTTTGAAGAATGTGGAGCATGTAAAGGATATAAACATATTTCATTATTCCTCACACTAATTGCTACATTTCAAGAACTTGGGAAGCTTGATATTCAAAAAGGAGAATATAGCGGTTGAATTAATTTATCCTTTGCACAATCTCGATGTGATTAGAAAATAACAAAGAAATAAAGTTATCAATATGCAAAGGGAAACTTTTGTTTAACATTTTCTAAAAGCACTGGATATTTGCTAGTTTATTGGGTTCTATTTAGGAAGTATAATTAGTTACTGGTTAAATCTTATCAACATGGTACAAAATTCAATGAACTTTGCCAAAATTAGCAGATTTATTTCAATTTTTAAGAGATCAAACTAGAATTCCAACGTAGGGCAAAAAAATTTCTAGGAAAAAATTAAAAATCTTGAGAAAACTCATTAAGATTTGACAACTTATATTAAGTGTGACAAATAAAACATAATTCTTTACTAAGTAAATCAAAAAGTCAATGAAAATGTTGACATTTGTTTGGGGACGGATAGTACTTCACAAAGCTTGTTGGAGTCCCTAGATGGTTACTTTCTCCAGATAATCTCTTCAAAATCATGTGATAGTCAATTTGGAGTTGTATTCTATACATAAAAAGGTAAGGGTATTCAGGCAACCACATTCTATGTTATTGCTCCATTCCTTGCCTTATTATGAAATCTCTCTTTGAATGACAAGATTCAATAGGAATAGTGTTTGATGATGCTAAAAACAATTTGGACATCAAAGGTAAGCTTGCAAAATTCAAGAATTGTCATTTGAGGAGTGCATGGACAAGGAGATTTCACTGAGTTTCTTATAGCCAACTATGAAAAAGCTACGAACGAAATGTATTTAGAACCGATTTGCTTGCATTACTTGTTTTTGATTTATCATCATACTTCACCTCAAGAAGAAACAATCAAATTTCAAATTTGCCGAACATCCAAACAAGTTGTGTAAAAATTGGTGAGAATATGACTTACATTCTTCCCATGTGTCTCCATCAGTGCTGCAGCCCTTTTTGCAGAACACTCGCCCTACAACATCCTAGACAAGATTATCAAACCTATCCAACAAGAAACTCTGGTCTCAGAAACCACTTAATAGAGTTCAGCTTAGGGAGAATCACACAGGCATCAGATATATCTATCAGAAACTAATACAAATATTCAAATCAACCCCGTTTTCCCAAATTTCCCAGGAATATATTAAAGTAATGACACACTAAACGAGTTGCGAGTAGCTTCCAACTCAGTTCGTTCCTTCCCATGGGCTCATCCCAAATCCCATTTATGCAGATAAGAATCACAAAAATAAACAAAAACTCTCGAGAATTTCAGGAAATTAAAAAAACAATCCTTAAATTATTGATTCTTGAAGAAAAAAAAAAAAAAAAAAAAAAGGATTAAAGACATTCTCGAGAAATTGAAAATCAAGTATTTGGCGTCATAGATACATTTGGGGTTTTAGATTTCCGATAAACAGCTTCGGGTCAATGGATTCTAGAAACAAACTAATTATCCAATAAAAATTTTCTTCGATTTAATTCAGAACGAAGGAGAGTTTAAAAAGAAACAACGAAGGAAGGTAAAATCAAACAAAAAGGAGATAGATCGTCATCGTTACATGGAATCTGCACAAGCGCAGAGTACTTCTTCGTGCATTGGCTTCCGCATGGAGACAACCATTGCTCCGGCAACATCTTTTTGGCTGATTGCGGCGGCGAGAATGGAAACACAATTATGCTTGCCCTCGCGAGAGGAGAGGACGAGGAATGGCCTCCGGTGTCAGAAAACTGTTAGTCAAGGGTATGTACGTCTTTTCGCGTCTCTGTCCAATCGATTTTCCCGGTTCGAGGTGAACCGGCGAGTAAACTAGAACCGAGTCGTGATTCTCTGGCTTTTTACAAAAAGGATCCTTTAAAAATACAATTTTGTAAGAATAGACCATGCAGCGTAATGAATAATTTTAACCCCTTTTGTTGCAGGAAACAACAAAAATTAACTACCCCCCTTATGTGAAATGATAAAAATGTCTTTATTTAATATGCAACAACCCACATTTAACTTTCACCAAAGACTTTACTTGAAGAGAAGATCAACTTTACATGTCAAATTATTGTTGATTTGTTCATTTTGTAAGTGATTATTACATTGTTATTTGAATCATTATTGTTCTTCTTCATATCTTGTGCAATTTTTTCTAATTTCATAGCATATTATCATCCTCATTCTACGAGATGCAAAGCACAGGAAGTGAATATGATGACATTTTGTATCTTTCAATTTTCCCATTTCTTATTACCCATCTTCATGTTGCAGCGAAAATCAACATTATAACTTTCAATGGCATCATTAGAAGGTATGGCAATTTGCATTTTGAGCTGCAAATATCTCGCCAATGTATTGGCAATATTAGTCTCAATATATCGATAGCATTGGTGTCAATATATCAACAATATTTCAAGCAATCACTCCAAGTGTGTTGATGTTGCGACACTGATATCAACAATATATTGATGACTATATATACATAGACATTGATGTCACCAATATATTATCGATATCAGTGTCGCAACATCTCTGCTAATATATCGATGACACCAGTGTCAATATATCGGTGACATCAGTGTCGATATATCGACAACTCTCTCACAAGTCATACTACATTGACTATATATCGACATTGATGTCACCAATATATTGACAATTTTCTCACAATTAAATAAATAAATAAATATATATATATATATAATGAGACTTTTCGATTAAGAGATTATACCTTAGCGTTTAAGTTCCTTGTTGTTCGTTTTCTTGTAGTAAGTGAGAGTTG
>JAJIYU010019305.1:0-10844 GCA_030144865.1 Tinospora cordifolia | reverse complement strand
AAGGGGGCATCTAGGGCAGCTAGGGAAACTCACCACATTTAGGCATGTTTTCAAACCCATAAGGGGATGGTTTGGGTGAGAAAGGCAAGTGAGCTTTGGGCCCACTAAAGCTTACCAAATTCCTATGAGCAAATATTTGATTCTCTATCTTATTTCTTATTTAATTTAATAGAATATTTTTAGACTTTGATCCATTATAATCTCAATTAGGACATCCCATATTAGGCTGGTTCATGGTTTAGAAACATTTCCTAGACAACACTTTGCTTGGTGATCACATATGCATGAAATGGAAACCTTCCCTTCTTGGCGTCATGGAAGATATTTCTTTATGGAACTTCTAATTTTGGCTTGTGTGGCTAGCAAAGGACAGCTAGGGTTTGTAAGTGAGCACCATTTATGTTTTAGAAACTTCTAATAAGGTTTGTCACATGTGTGCATACACCCACACACACACACATGGGTGTAGACATCCATGAGGGTGCATGGAATACTTGATCATTTTCTTTGGTACGTGGGGATCACTTTGTTTTGATTTCTAACCATGGTGACACCTCATATATGTGAGTGTACTGAATTATTTGCATGGTACATAGGATCATTTTGCATGGATTCAAATAAAGGAAACATCCCATTGAGGTTGGGTAGGGTGAGGGTACACATGATTATGGTGTTCCACCCATGTATCTTGCACATGTTAGGAGTGACCATAACTTCATGGGTTCACAAAAATATAAAAAAAATTAATATCTCCTTATTTACATGAAATTATGATTTGTATCCTATACTTTTAGAATCACATGAACCTAATGCACATTCTAAGGTATGGTTTGGCCCTAGGTGATTTTCTTTCAAAAACTTTCCTTATTTAAGACCCATTGAGGTCACTAGGCAAATGAAAATCTAAATCTTGGCCAATTGTTCTAATTTTTCGATATGTCATTCATTTTGTTACTTCATGTCATTTTGTTTCGTTTCAAGTCATTTCTATTCCCCGAAGTACCATAAATGACAATTCTTTCTAATTTGGGCCCCTTGAAGGGCATTTGGCAAATAAAAACCCTAACCTCCACCAATTGTTCTAATTTTTGGATATGTTGTCCCGTTAGTTAGTTCATGTTACTTTACTTCATTTTGCACCCAATTTTCACCGAATAAATGATAAATTTAATTTAATTGAGTATAGAGAATTTAGGGTATTACACTTGGATTTTCAAGAAGGCAACAAAGTCTTCCTTTGAGTAAGTTCCAAGAAAGGCATCAAGTGATTTGGCATGAAGGGCAAGTTAACTCCAAGGTCCATAGGTCCATTTGAGATCATTCAAAGAATTGGGGACAATGCCTACAAACTAGAGCTCATGTTAGACTTGATGGGTGTCCACAACATGTTCCACGTGTCCATGCTGCAAAATGTACCAGCCAAACCTATCTCATATCATTCACAATGGAGACATTTAGCTGTAGGATGACGCCACCTTGAAATAAGCAGCAACACAAATATTAGACAAAAAGATTTATAGATTGAGAAACAAAGACATTTCAGTAGTGAAGGTACTATGGAGACACCATGGAATGAAAGAAACTACTTGGGTGCTATAAAGATCAAGACTAAGTATCCATGACTCTTCCAGAGACAAAATTGATAGACAGATGATACATGACACAGGTGATTAAATCTATCAAATTTTGAGGACCAAAATCCTTTTTAAGGGGGTAGTATCATAATGCACCAAAATTTTTAAGTCAATAATAACCCAAGATGACTACAATTAAGTGTCAAATAACCTTGGTCAACAAAGATTGACCATTATCAAGAGCTAGACCAATGAACCAGTCTAACATGGATACGATAAACTTCAAAAAATTATTTTAAAAGTAAAATGATCAAATTAGACAACAAGTTTCGTGCCGAAATGCTTAAAATGCCAAGAATATTTAAAGAAAAAAATAAAGGTAAAAAATAATAAAATGATAAATAATAATAAATTATAAATTATATAATAATAAATTATAAATTATGTAAAATTAAATAATTAAATGATTAATTATTTTAATAGTGTCATGAATAGTAAAACACACCATGCCTCAAACATTAGCTTTAATGATGACTCCTAATCTAGCTTCCACCATGCCTTAAATACTAACTTTAATGATCACCCCTAACCTAACCTCCAGCAAGCCCTAAACGCTAACTTTAATCATCACCCCTAACCTAGCCTCCACCATAGCCTAAACACTAGCTTTAATGATTGAAGCTTTACTATAAGTAGAGAGCCTTTCCCCCATTCTCCCTACAACAAATTAAAGCATTTAAAGTGTCCTTGAGAAGAAAAGAAGAGGAGAGTTTGGAGCACAAGAATTGAGAGGGAAAAGCAGCTAAAGTTGAGGTATAAGTTCTTTCCTTAATCTCTTTAAAATACTATTTCTATTTGTTTTATTTCATGCAAAGTTTTCGTTACATTATGACCCAAAAAATTACTACATCACTTTGGGTAAGTTTTCTAAGACTATGGAATGTCCAAAAAAGTACAAACCCTTGACCATCAAAGAGCGGCCAGAATGAGCTTTTCAATGCCTCTAGAACCACAAAATTCTAACAATCACTATGGAATGTCCAAAAAAGTACAAACCCTTGACCATCAAAGAGCGGCCAGAATAAGCTTTTCAATGCCTCTAGAACCACAAAATTCTAACAATCATAGCTTATGAATGAAGGTTGAAATTATCACCCAACATTAGTTACAAAATTGTAATTTTCGTGCCATTTCTAGAATGGTGTAGGCATGATCCATGGAAATTGCAACTACCATGTTGAGCCTTGTAAAGTACATTGCAGAATAAACAAAAAAATGACCCCAATTGGACACCTAAAGCCCCTAAACCAACCTTCTAAAAATTGTTGTGCAAAAACAAAATAGATTTGCAAACCAGTAGGTTCATGTACCTTTTTGTTCAAATATGGGCTTGGTTGAGGAAAACAGTCATTGCCACAACGACCTTCATTGTGAGCACAATAAGATAGACCCAAGAATTGTATAAAATGAAGTCCCAAAACTCAAGTTATGGCCTCTTGAAATTGGGTATACTATAGATGTAACATGTAAATTGGACCTTAAGCAACCAATGCCAAAGTTCATGGGCTATTTTGAACCCAAAAACACTTAAGAGGTCATTTTGAATGTAAATTCAAGTTTAGGAACTAAATTGAATGCAAGCTAAGACTCGAGTGCTTTTATCGAAATATCGGAGCACCAACACAACTATGAGCATGTAAATCGAGGTGGAGATGATTTCCAACTCACACACTTTTTAATCGTATTTGCATGCACATTACATATAAAATGACCTAGGTAGTAGTGCAATGCACCCTTTATTGATTGTATGATTAAATGCTTATATTTGCATTGATTATGTAAATAATGAGAACATGATTTGAATGTATGTTGTTTGCTATGATCATAAGCACGTGATCATGATAGATTTAGAGCATATATATGATGTTGTTCACTCATGGAATGATATGCACATAAATTTACTAGATAAGTATAGTCAGTGAGCATGTGTCATTATATAATTCAAGCATGATAAAGATATGATTAAATGAATGTTACATATTATACTCATATGCATAAGGGTATGAAGGATCTATCTTTTAGAGTAATATCATTTAATATACATGAATATGTTAACGACCAACAAGATAACAATACACTTTGAGGGGTTGCTTGGCCTAAGGACAATCAATGGTGTTTTCTTATTAACGTCTCGATTTAGATACGTGTGTGTAACCATACTTAAGAAACTTGATTGAGCCTTGCGTGTCTTTTGAGTCATTGGATAGTTAGACATACGGACACATAGCATGTACACTAGTGATGTTCCTACTAGATTCACTTGGCTAGAGGTACGAGAATCACCCTAGGGTCACCCACCCTACCTCGACCGACTAAAAACAATCTACTATTTATATCGCCTAATGTATTAAAGTGATTGATTGTATGATGTGATTGCTATATTGTTAGATTGTTTATGAATTATAATGATCCAATGGGCTCGTAGAGCTCATCCCCTTCCACTTTTCAAAGGCAAGAAACCATCATACCAACTTAGGGGACTCGGCCCATAACTTGCTATCCTTATTTTCTTGATTTTTGTGCCTTATGATGTTACCTAAATACTAGTATGTACAAGAGCATCAATGTAATGATTAAAGACCATTTGATCAATGAATGAACCCCAATGTGGGGTATTTTTGGAAAACCATTGCTACATTATGTTTCTGTTATTAGTGCTCATGATACTAAAGATACTTTGAAAACTAGTTTTAAAACTAATAAACTAGTAGAATGAAGAAACGAATCAAATAATAGTAACACACTAGAATATAGAGAAAATTGTTTTAACAGTTGTAAGATAGAGATTACAAGTTGAAGTTGATAGTGGGTAAGCCTTGTCACATGTAAAGTTTAACATTGAATGAAAGGTAGGTTATCCTACTCTAGGAACGCATAGTTTTTTAAGCAAACTCTGACTGGAGGGTGTCCCACCAATTTGATCAAGTTTTCAAATGAATCAACTATTTTTCTAATATATTTACTCAAAAGGGTTTTCCACTCTCACATGTATATATATATATATATATATATATATATATATGTATAAGGAAATGATTTTAAATTTTTTTAAATAATTTTGTGAGTTGAAGATGAGATACAAGATTACGACACAAATCGAAAAGTAGGTGTTACATAATTATAGATCAAATTCTGGGTTATTACATTAAACATTAAAGAGCTTTTAAAACCAAAAACAAGCATGTTTTGCACATATTTTTGTTGCAAAGAAATAATGGTATGCCTTCAACTAAACAAAGACGATTAAGAAACTAAACATGAACGTGCGCAGCATATCTATATTTGATCATTGTGGGTATTGTCCGTAGTGAGTATGCTCCATGTGGTGCATATGTATTTGACCACCATCGAACATTTTTCGATTAGAGAAAAGTTGAGATAAGGTCATGGACTAGTAAAGTACTACTCTTGTGTATGGCTACTAAGTAGTTCATGTTTAAGGTACACTTATGTGATGGCCTTGCTTTAGAAGTGTCCCTAATAGCTAATGCCTTTTGAAATGTGTCCTTGAGGATCAATGTTTACTTTAAGATGTGTTGACTATGCCCTAAACTAATGGATGCCTCATCCAAGAATAGAGAAATATCGATGATAGTCCTTTTGGTCTTAATCTCAACCCTAAACTAATGAATTGTTCGAAATGCTTAATGTATTGGAAGTGTTTGTATATTAGTGTTTTATTTTTATAATGCATAAGAAATGTTTAGGATGACCCATTGGATTCATTTGAGTTCACCCAATTTCGTTCCATTCCCTTAAGGTACTTATTAAGTCAAGTAACCTAATGAACCTTGATGGTGTCCTTTGATCTAGTTTAAGTTGGCCATGAAGCTCAATATCTTTTATTTTAATTTATTTGTTATTTCATTTAATCTATAAATCATGTAATGGCCTACAAGCTAGACTAATCAATTCCATTTATTTAAACACGACCTGATTATTTAAGTTTTATTTGATTTCCCCTTTACTTTAGGCATCTTCTATTACTAAATGATATAGTAATCTTTGGAACATGCATGATAGAATGATGATGTAACATGCTGACCATTGCATGACCCTATATTTATTATTAAATGATTAATTATCTCATTGTATTAATTGCACTCAAGAACATTTTCATAAATTTGTTCCTAATGTTGTTGGGTAACTAAAGGTTGAGGTATTACAAAGTCGGTATTAGAGCTTAGTCAATTGATAAGCTGGGCAAGTCTCTGAGATATAAATTATAGGTTGTAGGTTTGATGAAGGAACCTTTCAGCGGTGTTATTGAGTCCTTAGGTCTAAAATGACCTTAAGAAAAAACTTGAGTGTTGCCAAGGATGGCATAGGAGATCATTAATAAAAATATTTGGGACATAAGTTCGAGATTGAAATGAGTTTAAAAACAAAATGCTTGTTTGGTTAAGACAAAAGATCAAGAGGATCCCATATATTTGGTTCCTACGTGGTATGGGACACTTAGAGATTTGGAGGTATGGAAGAATCTTGAACTCAGAGATTGATAGGCTATATTTGGTCAATGGTCAGCGATTCTTGAAAATCTTGTTCTCTTGTGCTCAGCTAGTATGGAATGGTTGAGTATAGTTGGGCTTTGGGAGACCTTAGTAATCGAGACATTTTTGAATTATTTGGGTGTATTGAGATCCTTGAGTAGAAACCTATGTCATCAAGCAAGAGTGGTATGAGACACTTGAACTTGGTCGCATGGGGGAAGTTTAAGAATTTCTCGATGCTAACGTGAAATGGCATGCTTGGTTGGATGACTGCTTGCATGGTTACTATTACTTTTATTATTTTAATTATTACTATGTGAAATAAAAAAAATCTTGAACAAAGGTTTGGAAAAACCTTGAACAAAACTTAATGAACTTAGGTTACTTGAACCTATTGAGAAACTCGAATAAAATATAGAGTCATGATAGCATGAATGATATGGAAATATGAGACAATCATTACAATGACAGCAACGGTGATAAGGATTTATGAATGGACATAGTGAGGACAACTATTATCACAAGTCCAAAGAAGAATATTGTATCTTGGTTTTATGAAAATAGATCTATATGCACCAATAATTGATTTGAAGTAAGTAATTGGGTTAAACTTCTTCGTTCCCATTGAGAATTTTGCTTTCTTCGCTTTAATGGTGTTGAATGAACTTATTGGATACTAAAATCACTTTTGACTTGTAGATAATGGCAAGAACTAAAAAAACACAATGAGGGAAGTTAACACTAATAAATTTGATCAAAGGGACCATAGGGCACCCGTGGTAATAGTAGCTCTAGTGAAAGCAATGTTATCACCAAAGATGATGACAGATATCACCTATTAGATATTAGATAAGGTTATTAGGGCTCTACTTCGAGCATAAAATCCACCTCTAGTCCAACCACAACCATAGCCCCAACCTCAGGCTCAATAGGCCCCCTTGTTGAATTCTCCAATAGTAGCAGACCAACTTATCCTTGATAATAAAAGTAGAAAAATTTGCTAATTGGGTTTCAGAAATTGCATCTAAGAACCTTTGATAACAAATTAGATCATATGAAAACTAATGTATGGTTTAAAATATGAATAAGCATCTCAATGCTTTGGGACAAACTAGCCCTAAGAGAGTGGCATTAACAATATACTAGTTTATGGGACTTGCATATCATTGGTAGGAAATGATTATCAACAACCCAAATGTAGATATCTCCATGATGACATAATATTAGTTTGAGGCATTGTTCTATGATAACTTCTGCTCTATGGCAATCACTAGGCAACTTCAATTAAAGTTCATCCAACTAACTTAAAAGACTATGATAGTGTCCAAGTATGAGCAAAAGTTCACTGAATTGCCCAAATTTGCCCCAAAACTAGTGAAGGATGAATAGTCTAAGGAAAACAAATTAGTTAAAGGATTAAGGGTTGAAATAAGGAAGATTATAGTTCTATGAGACTGACCATTCTTAAGGAAACAGTGTTTAGAGCATAGTTGATAGAGCTCGACCTTAACTTCAATAGGTCTTAAAGAAAGGAATAAGGAACCAGAATCAGACTAGGTAGTGGGAGCCTCACAAAAGAGGCAAAATAGAAATCAAGTATACAAAGCACCCACAAAACCAGAATCAGGTGCAAAACAAAAACAGACTGCAAAGAGCTAGACCTCCCCTATAGCAATTCCATCATAAATGATCGCAATAGTGAGCACAGTAGAATGGTGCAAGAGTTGGTAGAGACAAGGCTTGTATTATCTATGCGATCAAGGTGGACATTTGGCTTGACAATGACAAGTACCAACTCAACAGCCACAACCTCAAGTACAAAACAACGGTAATGTTAGAAATTAGGCTAGATGACCTTAACAAAGGCCACAATAATAGCAACCCCAGCCGCAACAACCACAAAGGGCAAGGCAGAATTAAAATTGGGGCTAGAATCAAGCTCAAATCTATGCGATGGAAGATGTCCAAGCACAACTAGTACTAGCCACGGAAGACACATCATTGTTATTTAACATTATTATGAGAATGTTGTTTAATTATGGTGCTCCATGTTCATTTATGTCTAAAGACTTTGTGATTAAATGACAATTAGTTCATGGTTTGTTATAAATACTATTGCATGTAGTCACGCCCATGGGAGTAACTATATCTTCTAGAGAAACATGCAAGTATGAACTGAGGTTTTAAGACAAGATTGTTATAGCAGACCTTTATGTCTTACCATTTCAAGGTTATGACGTGATATTGGGAATTGATTGTATGACTCAACATTAGGCTCTGATTGATCGCGAGAAGACGAAAGTCACATTGACTTTACCCTTAGGATAGATGTTAGCAATCCTGCAAGTGTACAGTTTCGCTCAAGTATAAACCGGTAAGACCGGGTATCGTCCTCAGGGAAAAAGGGTTGATTTGTGATTTCAAATCCCAATTTACTATTGATTAAAGTTTTATCAAGACTATAATTGGATGTAATTGAATTAAGTTGAAAACTAGAGGCTTCTCTAAACAAAAGCAATAGTTGATATTAAGAAATCAATGTAGAAACGTGTCTAGGATAGTGAATGCCGCTGCGTAGTTTGCAATCCTTCATTGTAATTATGTATTATTTAAACCATGAGTTTTTGCATCACCAGTTGAAATCTTCTCCCAAGGTATTTCAACATTCACTAGATTTGTTTCGTTAAACCCTCTTTCGAGGTGCTCACTTAACAACCTACGTCTTATGTTCAACAATCCCTGTGCAACCCATTAGATTAGTCAATAATCTCCCGATAAATCAACCGGTCTAAGTCCAAATTGTAACATCCACCTTTAGGCTTCTCTTCCGAGGTAGACTAAAGTGTTGAGTTCAATATGTCTATGGCCAGTAAACATAATGCATTAAGCCTATACAATATGGAATAGAGTTTAAAACTCAATAACCGCAACTAAATATCACAAACTATGCATTGAGCATCACATCCCAGACAATAGAACTAATTAGCCAGACATGAATTCAAAGGAAAACATGAAATTAAATTCAAAAAAGTAAAACATTCTCAAATCTCTTAAACAATCTTGAATTCCCAATGGAAATATAGGTTTCATCCCCCCCCAACTATCACCAGTGGTTTCTTTCCAAATTAGGTATCTTTGACTCTAATCATCCTTTCATATATATAGTCTCGCACTAAAAAAACCCCTAAAAATTATAAAAATCTCGATTATTACTCGAATGACCGCGGTCAATGATTTCTATGACAAAACCTAGAAATTCTCTGCCTGCTGCCTATCGTGGTCTGTCCTGACTCTGTGCATATCCCATTTTGGTGACCGCGGTCACTAGTTTATGGACCACAGTTGTTACAACGGTCTTCAGTTGTTGGACCACGGTTTTCTGGTACTTTCTGATTAAATAACAGTTTCAAATCATTAGGGGCGTTTCAAACACTTAGTCAGTTTATCTGTTGTGCTCTAATATCAAGAATTTACCAGCTGATATTAGGAATTAACCGAAAGAGTGAACCACCCTCGGTATCCCAATTGTGGTCCTGAACATAATCTGGCACGACATCTTTATAAAAAAGAAGTCTACCTCTGAGACCACGACCCAAGAAGATACTGAAACCAAGGGAAAAATCCTCATGACTTTCCAAATTCGAGGGTCTCATACGGCCGCTCGCAGTTTGGCCTAGTTGGGGATACCCACGATGACGTCCTGGTCACAACCGGATAACATCTACATGATGTACCAGTGCACGTCCACCACGTCGGTACATGGAGTTCTTAATAAACCTTTAATGTTCTTTAGTTTTACAATCATAGTTTTCATTCCACGCAACATACAGACATGTTTATTCAAAATGTTATCCTAAGCAAAGAAAGCAAACAAACATAAAGCTAATCATAATATCCTAGGACTAGAAAGCGAGTAAGTAGTTATCAGGCTATCATATCAATCATTCCACCCAAGGCATACATTCCTAGCATGGTACTAAGTATGGGAATTTAAACATGAATCATATTCCGTATCCTACATCCGCATAATACTAAATAGTAAGGAAGAGATAGTCAACCCCACCTGTACACGTCGAAATACTGTTGGATTGTTGCTCCTCCCACAGTAGTCCAATACCATCAATCTGCATCATTAGACGGTAATGATACATTACTTTGGGCTTTTAATACTCTTTTTCACCTAATTCTAGGGGTCTAATATCCTTTAGTGTTTCTGAGTGTATACAAAACACTCCAAAAACATAATTTGCATCTATCGTTCGCGGTCTGTCTTGTGTGGACCACGGTCTACACACAGTTTCTCACCCAATAGTGGGATTTCACATGCGTATGCCATACTAGTGATTTCCATTTCAGTTTAACACTTAAATCTAGTGTATTGGACACCCAAAAATCACTCAAACGTGTAAACCAGCTAATGGAAAGTTGTTTACATTGTTTATTTGAAACCCCTTGATCAAGCCTTAAAAACGAGATTCCCTTTTAATGAAATCAATCCCTTCATTTCCACAACTAAACAACCATCACAAATCCATCCACACTAGCATCCAAAAACAAACACAAGGATATGAACAACAACTCACCACATTTGGCTTGGTTTCTAGCCACTAAACCCTCAACACAAAGCTCTCAAACAGATCTCTATCCTTTTGATTTACTAACCATTGATAACTACTCTAGATGAGATCAAATCTTAAAGAAAACTCAAATGAAATCA
>JAJIYU010019304.1:0-10841 GCA_030144865.1 Tinospora cordifolia | reverse complement strand
AGTCCTGGTAGAGTCTACAGAAGGAGATGGGCACCAGACTCACCATGACCACTACTTTTCATCCACAAACTGATGTATAGTTTGAGAGAGTCATTCAGACACTAGAAGATGTGTTAAGGTCTTGCATCCTTGATTTCAAGGGCAACTAGAACAAGTATCTACCCCTGGTGGAATTCAACTATAATAACAATTATCAAGCAAGCCTTATGAAGCCTTTGAGGACCGACTTTGAGGACCCTGCAGATCATTAACCTGATGGACCGACTTTGAGGACCATGTGATTATAGGGCTAAACTTGGTGGAAGAAATGGATAATCAAGTTAAACAAATCCAGAACAGATTGGCCACATGACAAAGCAAGCAAAAAAGTTACCCAAATAAGAAGAGAAGACCTTTGAAATGTCAAATGGCTAACAAAGTTTTTTTGAAGATTAGTCCTTAGAAAGGAATCAAATGGTTTAGGCATAAAGGAAAGTTATCACCTAGATTCATTAGTCCTTTTAAAATACTTGGAAGGGTTGGTGAATGCGCCTACGAGTTAGTCCTGCCAAATAAAATGTCCTCAGTTCATAATGTGTTCCATGTGTCAATGCTGAGAAAATATGAACCTGATCCCTCTCACATAATCTATTGGGAGGAAATCGACAACCAAGATGATGCCACATACAAAGAAGTGGCTACCAAAATCCTAGACTGCAAGGTACAGAGTTCAACAACAAAGGACATCCCCTTAGTAAAGGTTCTCTTGAGACATCATGGAGTAGAAGAAGCAACATGGGAGCTAAAAAGTGAGATGAAAAATAAATATCTAGACTTTTTCACCAGAAATACATGATCAGCTAGCATCGAAACAAGTACAAATTTCAAGGACAAAATTTATTTTAAGAGAGGTAGGTTGTAATACCCTAAAATTTTGTTTAAAAAATTGTTATATTGTTCATTACACTGTTCTCGACTATTATTACGCACTGTTCACTTGAAGACAAAATACAAAACAATGGCACTGCTACTATTACGCACTATTCATATATATCTTTTTTTGCCTGAAAATTCTATATAAAACCCTCTCTCCCTAAGTATCTTATCCTCAAGCAATCTCTTCTCTTCTTGCTCTCCTAGCCATTTTCTTGGCAATCTTACATTTCTTAGCTATTCCACATAGCTACTATAGTAGTAGGAAGGGGGGGAAACCCATAACAGTGGTAAGAGCCTACTTTTGAGCATTTATTTTGGAGGAACCAAAAGACTTAACGGATCAAAGGAGGTATAATGATCTATCTTGGTTCATTTGTTTAGAATTTGAGGTATTAGGTTGCCAAGAGAAAGAAAAATGTACAGAAAAAGTTACTTTTCATATCAAATACTGCAATATTGTTTATAGATACCATAGTACCGTTTATGGATACTGCAATATTGTTCGCGTATACTATGATACTATTCACAGTTGCAATACAGTTCACGATCACTGTTTACAATCACTATTCGTGACTCTTGTTTACGATCACTATTCACGACCACTATTTACGACTAATGTTCATGACAACTGTTCACGAATCATATTTTAAAAAAATGTTACATTCCTAAAACTAATAATGTCAATCTTTAAAGGTTGAAGACTCAAGACAAGTTGAAATAGCAACACAAGGATTCAAGAGAGTCAACTATTGAGGTGGAGATAAATACCCACCATATTTTTTAGTATTATTTTAGTTCCAAATATGAAACATGATGGATTATTTACTTTTACTATATATTTAGAAGCATGCTATGGATATGTTTGACAGTTGTTGGGATGATTTCTTGTCTTTTACAATGTTGAATAGCATGTTGTGTGATTCATGAATATCAAATAATGTTTAGAAGATATGCTCTATGTGCTTTTGAAACTTATTAAATGTGTGTTTATTTCTACAAAATAAAGATGATTAAGAAATCTAATCATGTACCAATGCAGTGATCCTAACACTATGGTATTGGTCTAGTGACATCATTGGGTGTTCCAACCCAAGGTGGATCTTAATGCTACTGTGGCAGTAGCAAGATGGGACTATGGTTGAGTTGAAACTTCACTCCTAAGACAGGGTCATGAATAGGTAACTTTTTTGTGGACGTTACTTTTAATATTCTGGGCCTAATGGAAAATACCGAAGAAGGTCCTTTCCGTCTTAACGTCAACTCAAAACAATTAAACTGTTGAATCACATCATGCTTGATAAGTGTTTGCATGTTTTTTATTTTGACTCTAATAATGCTTGAGATGTACTATATATAATTCACTGGCCCTCGAGCTCACCCCACGCACTTTTTTTCAAGTAACCATTGAAGATGCTTATGCTGACAAGTAATTTGAAACAATCATAAGTAGTAGTATGCCTCTCAATTGAGGACATCATAAGAAATGAACCTTAGTTTATATTTCTGTTGTAGGGCATTTGACCCTCTATATTTAGTTTTGCTTATCAGTTAGAGGGTCGTTGGGCTAGATATTAGTTGTTGAAACTCGGTCATGAGGACCACAAATTTGTTCTCAATTTTGATATTAAATAAAAGTCCTTTTTAGTTATTATATAATCCCAAGGTTATATTGTTAATATGTTTCAAAGCTAGTTTATTTATGCATTTTTGTACTTTGGGATATGGCTTGGTGCAACCAAGAGATTAGATGATTGATGCAAAAAAAAGTAATATCCCAGTTCTCGAATAAAAAAAAGGAATAACTACCTACGAATGTAATTATCTCTCAAGCTACAAGATAGATATATCGCCTATGACGAATGTGAAAGGTTCGGGAGCTGGGGTATTACAATCATTTTCTCTAAGTGTTTAACAAGCCCACATGGGCATGTGTGAGGAAGCTAAACCATTAGTACTAGGTGGCAAGTGAGCTCACCATGTGGCATGAAGTATTAAGAGTGTGTCCCCTAATTAAATAAATAAAAAAACACAAATTATCTACTTCATCATCTTCACAAAGACAACCTCCATTAGAAAATCACCATTAGAGCTTCAAGGTAGCTTGGGAAGAACCACCTAGAGAGAGATTTGATCCTCAAAGAGAGAAAAGCGAAGAGGAGATTGAGTCACATAACATAGTTGACATGCTCGTGATTTGAAGAAGATGAAATTCTCATGAAGATCGAGTAAATTTTAACCCCTTGTATATTGCATATATAAAGTAAAATACTCTCTCTAACATCTCCACATAATCATTTCACAAATTTCTAACTTGGCTGATGCATTTTTTTAACACAAATCTCTCTTGATCAAGGGACTTGAAGAGAAATTCTATTTTGCAAAGGAGAGGTTGTGAGGTGATTTGGAGAGGAAATTCAAGCCACCTAAGGCCCAGGAAAGGAGTTCCTTGTTGCTGAGATTTTTGGTGGTGGATTAGGCTCACAATCAAGCTATAAGATCTTCTCAAACTCTAATGGTATCTTAAAGATTATGAAATTAATGCGTAGGATTATGAGAATGATACGTGGTTATTGGATTTCTTGAATGCGTGATATATTTGTTTGATCTTAATGACTGCAAAGATGTTGTAGAAGCTATAAAGTTAATTTTGTTGGGATTAAATGAACCTCATGAATGTATTAGCATATGAAGATTTTGTGGAAATGATGTCTTGGATCAAATATGCCATTGGAAAAGATATGCATGTGCTGTAAATTTCATGAAAGCCATGGAAAATGAATTGCATTAACGACTATTTGATGATAATGTTAGCTATATTTTGTTTAACAATTAAGGCTTGATATTGTGTTGAATTTGATAGCCTATGATTACTATTTTAATGAGTAATTAAATCATGTGTTAGGCATTTGACTTCCATGGGAACGCTAATCAAGTTGTGAACTTCGAAAACTAGGTTAAATGGTGGTTTCATGAAAATAAGAAAAGGGGTTTTACAATGTATATGATTTAGCCACTATTTTGATTAAATTGAATGATGGATTTGGTGCTAACATGCTATACTTGCTGATACAAGTGATGAAGATCTTGTTAGAATTGATTTCATGTGAGAATTGTCCCAAATCTTTGAACTTTGAGAATTTCCAAAAATCAGTTGCAATACCCTATTCTTATGCTTGTTCTTATGAATTTTTAAAGATATTTAGCCACGTCCAATGGACTTGAAATTTGATAGGTATGTTTTTGTAACACCCCGCCTCCCGTGCCCCATCGACCTTGTAATCCGATGGTATAATTTTTTTTCAATCAATATTATTGTGCCGCCTAGGAGGCGGGCCCGTGCTACGTTATCCTTTTTCCTTTCTAAGTCTCAAACCCATGAGACTTCCTACGTACGTTAGTCTATGTACAAAAATATTCATGGCATCATAAATAAATAAAATCCTTTATTTATGTATTCTAAATTCTGAGTACATGGACTTTTGCAGTGGAAAATAAATGCAAAACTGAAAGAAATTATTTGTCTTAGGCCCACATGCCCTACAATGAAATAAATAAAAAAAAATTCTTAATGAATAATCTTCCACGTGAGCTGATAAATTAATTTCTTGAAATGGGAAAAACAAGGGGGTGAGCTAAAAAGTCCAGTAAATCATTCCATCTATTTAATTGATTATTCAACCAAATAACACAAGCATATCAAACACTTTCAAGGATTTAATCGATTCAAATAATATATTATTTCAATTGTAATTTAGACTGAAAGGAGCTAACCTCTGTGCTCCAGATTTAGGAAGAGAGGTCAATCCTGAAACTCAAACCCTTCTCTGTGAAGTGAGATCATTCCTGAAACCTAGTCCACTCTTGTGTCAATCTTGACAACCAGTTCAAAAGTCCAATTAATATATACTAATCAAATGTCACATATATAGACACCAACTAATATATATTCATGTGTCTAAACTAATTAAATCGTATATGCATACATATATACAAAATAATTGGGGTATTACAATTTTGCGAAACTTAGGACTATTGCAAAAAGTTTTCATCCAAAATTGATAAGTCTAAATAGGTTAAATGAATGCATTGTCACTACTTATCACAAAGATTGAGCCCAAAAACTAATTGATGAATATCAAGCTGAAAACAACATCAAACAAGCTTAGAAAAGTACCATTCAAAATTCTAAGAAATTTTAGGAGATCTAGGTTGACTCAGTAAAATTTTGTGAGAATTGAGTATACAGATTCATCAAAGAAAAATTGAGAAATGTATTGCATAGATATAATATGACCCCAAAACAATTGTCAAGTGTTGAACGCATGGGCTGAATTGGACCGTTTGGACCACTTTAACCCATGTTGACCTTCTAGATCAGCAAGTAGTAAATTTTGACCAGGGTTAACCAAATAGGCCAGAATTGAAGAAATCAACCCAAATGGATCAAAATTAATCGAGTCAACCGTTTGGTTGACCTAAAATGATAAAGTTAGGTTTAAGCCAAGTTTCACAGAAAAACTAAGAAACCACATGGATTATGTAGGATCAAGTGTTAGCGGGATGTGATCAGTCACGAGAGGAGCACTGGGAATCGAGCATTCCAATGAGTAACATTTTTCATTTATTACTTAAAACTTGATATTCTATGTCTAATGTAAATGGTGAAACATGACGAATCACATCACAACTTTTAAAATGAATTGGATTTAGAAACTATAATTGTGCATGGACTCTCGATGTCTAGAGCATGAAGTTGGGGTACTTGATGTGACAAGTGAGGCAATCAAGGTCTACGACGTTGTATCTGTGAGATACATAGTCCGATCCACTTAATTGGCCAAGACAGTCGAGGGCTACTACATTATTTTGGGGGACATACAAACTGGTCCACTCGAATAGCTGGTACGCCTAACATTCTGGCAACTTTTTCGAATAACAAAAAAACAAAACCCACCAAGAAGATATAGCAGTAGTATGGCTAGTACGCAATTACCATGCCTTTGCCTTCATCCACTACCAAAGGACCTAAAATGTTGGTTGAATAGTGAGCTCAAAATTTTCACGACGAGCTTGGTGAATAATTGTAATCAAAATATAACTTAAATGTAAGTATTTCTTAAAATAGTGCAATGTATGCATGAGCAGTAATAATATGCAATATGATGCATTTTTTTAGATCAATTATTAAAACCATTCATGTCCCTTTCCTTTTTGAGAATTTTTTGAAAACACATGTTGTGTAATACCCCAAGTTTAAGAATACTCAAACAAAAAAAGGAAAGAACGAAGGAAAGAAAGTCGCGTGATGACCGCAGTTCCCGAAATCAGTACCATGATAGTGCATCGTTGAGTTGGAATTTGGTTTGCTCACTTGAACACCGCGGTACTAACTCTACGTAGCGCGGTACTGCGATTGGATTACAAAATTTTGGGACTTCAGCGTGATATCACGGTACCAAGATGGGGTACCAACTGTGATTAAAAATACAAAATTGAGGCAAGGACATGGTACCGAGGTGCCAGGACGCGGTGCTACGATTAAAATTAGTCTTAATACCGCGGTACTAGGACGCGATACTGTGGTATTGAAATTAAAAACCAGAAATGGAAGGTTGGAGGTGCACTACAATACTGATCGCTTATATATATATATATATATTGAGGTGTGTGTATAACCCCAATCTTACGAACTCATCCCGCAGCCGCACTCATCCCGCAGTCGCACTCATCTTCACTCACACAACAAAACCCTAGCCGCTACTATTGATTCCCTCCTTCCCATGCTTGTTCTGAACTAGAGTTATCAAGTTTCATCCCTCTTCTAACTATCCTACGAACGTTGATAGGAGGAGAGCAACGGGAACTGTGAAGGTTTCGAATAGTCACAGCATTACAAACGACTCCAGAGGTAAAGCACTAGTTCTCCACATGAACCAATTTTTACAAATCACTATCTTCACAATATGTGATGTTTCATGCATGTCTTCCACTTCTAACAAACCCTAAATATGGTTGTAATATTTTGATGTGACGAGCAGGAAGCAAATAGAAGAGGAACGGGAAACAACATAACAAGGGCAATTAACTGCAAGGTATAATAGTGTTCTACTCTGAATATTGCATGTTTTAGATCTGTAGCACGATACACAAAGTACCACGCATGGGAGACCAAAGGGACGCACAAACAAAGTGCGATTTCTAAACTAGTGAGAACCACCTCGTGTTACCATGGTAATGCTGGGAGTACTGTAGTAACACCATGACTATTCGATTTTTTTGAGCCTTTCGTGCATGAAATCTCAATCACCACATTACATTCCCTATATTGCAGCACTGAGAGGTTATTGAACATGTTATAGTAATTATTTTGCACTCTTCTATACACAACACACCTATTTGACTTGAAAATTATCAGATTAGGAGTTTGAAAGGGAAAAATATAATAAATACTAAGAAATGGTTTATAATGCCTAAAATTAACCATTGAGGCAAGAGTTAGAACGCGAAGAGCAAAATAACAAGTGGAAATGACTGTACTCTCTCTTTAATATTATTTTAGTGTTAAATGTGAAGCATAATTGTGTGATTAACATTTTATGACCTTAGAAGTGTGCTACGAATGTTATGATACTTGATTGTATGATTTCTTGCCTACTTAGAAAACATGTTATACGAAGTATGAGTTTGATTGCAAAATATGATCTAAGTGACTATAGCATGATTTTATGCTTACATACACTGAAATGTTGAGATTAATGGTGCATGCTAGTGGTCACTAAATAAAGATAATTAAGATCCTAACCACATACCAGGGCGACGATATAGATATTATGGCAGTAGTCTAGTACCATCGTGGATATTTTCCCACTTTATGCGGGTGTCTATGCTATTGTGGCAATAGCTAAGATATGGCTAAGGATCGAGTGAGACCTCACTTCTAAAGTTGTGTCATGATGAGGAATTGGCGTCTAGGGTGTTACTTCCAAGAGTTCGAACATAGGGAAATACCGAGGAGGTTCCTTTTTGTTTTAATATCAACACAAATGATTGAAGTGTGTTGAAATGCCTAATGAATTATAAGTATTTACATGTTTCATGTCCTTGATTTTAATAATTTTTGAGATGTGTTGTACATGATCCATTGGGCTCTTGAGCTAACCCGACCAATCTCTCTTTCAGGTAATCGTTGAAGACACTTGTGTTGACAAGTGGTGTAAGGCATTTTTGTAGTCATCGCGCATCTCACTATGGAGGTTGTGTAGGAGTAAGATTCTATTCAATGTTTTTAGTTGTAGGGAGCATTCCCATCTTGCATTTGTTCATTTGAATCATTTATTGAAGTCGGCCATGGGGTCAAGTATTTGTTTATTGACTTATTTGAATTTAGGTCATGGGGCTACTCTTTCATTATTGATGAGTTTGATTCATATTATGTCCAGTTGACAAACCACCCATATGTGGAATCATGCATGATATTATTGTTTATGTTTACGAACTCCAATGTTTTATTGGGATGGTTACGGGAAAGAAAGATTAAAAGTAATGTCTCGGTTCCCTAATATTGAAAGCGGAAGTGATCGCACATTTAACTTGAATTATGTCTCATGTTGAGAAAAGAAGACGCTCAATCAGCGGCGATTATGACAAGATTCGGGGGTTGGGTGTTACATGTTGGGGTTTTTTCGAATCACATAACCCTTTATTGTTATATCTTCTTGGTGAGTTTTGTTCTTTGGTTGTTTAGACTTTATAGGTCAAACTTTGTTGAGAATGTATGTAACCTAAATGATTTTGCTAAACTTGTTGGATGATTGTAATAACTTAGATTTAATTTTTCATTTTAATTCTTTAGTTACTTTTGCATCATAATGTTGATGGTATGATTATTCTGTGTATGATGATGTTGATAGTTGGTTAAAGGCTTAACAGTGGCTAGGCAAGCTCAGCTTATGAATGGGTTTGTTGGGTCACTCCACCGGTCAGGTCACCTTTCATTCTAGGGAATGGGTACTGACAAAATAATGTCTCCACTGCTTTAAAACCAACATTTAAATCTCATGTGAATGCTCATGGTTTTTAAAACCAAATCTAACCCAAAGTCTATTTGAGTGGATCAAGCACCAAGTATACTAGTTGCTCGAGCGGGTCAAGAACAAGACATACCAGCCACTTAAGTGAGTGAGGCATTAGGTGTACCTCAAGAATGCCCTAGCCCCACGCTCAACTCTCAAGTGCTATCATGAAAACAGCATGTTCATTAGCCTTGTGCTCAACTCTCAAGTGTTATCTGATCAACATCAAGTCTTTATCCTGTGTTTGACCCTCGAGTTTTGTAATACCTGAAAATTTGTATAAAATTTAATTAAATAAAAATAGAATTAATCCTTGAGAATTTTATGATATTTTAGAGATACAAGATACACTTTAACTTATAAGTGGCCAAAATGAAAAACGACATTAATTGAGAATTTTGTAAAATTTTTGGATGTAAAATTATGTATATTCCAAGGTATAAAATAAAGTAGGTAAAGTGGAAATAAAATCAAAGGGCAAAGATGGTCAAAAATAAAAAATAAAAACAAAAAGGAAAATAGAAATAAAACAACAAAAAAAAATTCACCGCATTACCACGGTAATGTGGTAAAAATCTCGAAAAAAATAAGGTTGCGTGAAAAATTCGCCCAAACTGTTACTGCGATAACACGGTGAATAATCCGAAATTGTGTCCAACAAAGGCTCCCAAAATGAATTGGAAAGTCTCAAAACTCTAAATTTCTATATCTTATGCTCAAAGGTGACGAATTAGTAGGTTTCCTGTGTTGGGAACACCCCAAACTTGTTGAATCCCACCCATTTGAACTCTATATAAACCTTGCCTGGGCTCCCATTCTTTTTACCCCAGTAAAAACTAAACAAGATCCTTCTTCCTCCCTTTGCCTCCCTCTTAGCATCCCTCTTTTTCTTTGGTTGTTCTAAATAACAATTGGAGTAGAAGTAATGAAGTGCTACAAAAATTTTTGTGCTAGCATTTGGAGAGATCTAAAGGAGATTCAACAGAGGATTCAAGAGGAGAAACTATTTGAGTTGGAAGTGATTTTTAAACTTTTACCTTGTTATTTTGATTCATTTATAATGTGCATGGATGCTTGTTTAGCATAAAAATATGCCATGATTATGCATGCCATTATTATACACACCATTGATCAGAGATGCATGCTTAGGATTATACGAATAATGATGCATGATTTGTGTTGATATGATATAATACTATAACATGGCTACCATGAATATATGTTATCTATGGTTTATATTGAATATATCATGCTTCTGTTTATTTAATGAAAGATTAAACAAAGATTATAACCACGTACCGTCATGGGGACGAATTTTCACCATGAGTGTTCCAACTAATATTTTGGGATGTGAATTGAGGATTCAAATTTAACCTCTTTTTATCAATGATAAGTTAAAGGTTTGAATTTGACCTCATCCCCTAAATATGAAACACTGAGGCATATTCCTTTTGGTTTTAATGTCAATTGAAAACAAACAACTGTTGAATCACTTAATCTCTTGAAGAGTTTATTATGCATGTCATATTTGTTTTGAAATAATGAGTTAAATTTTTAGAATCATCCAATGGGAGCATAAGCTCACCTTTCCTTTATAATATTTTTGGGAATTAAGAAATCAAGGCTACATGGGTGGCAATTAGATGAGTTCTTTGGAAATTTTGTTAAATTGTACGGCATGTTGGCCAAAGTTATTTTATTTAAAATTTGAAGTTATTTCTGTTGTAATGAACATAAAGGCTATGTACCTTTGAATTATTTGAATTAATTAATAAAAATAGATTTTATTTATTTCATGATGTGGTTATTATTTTTCATGAAATCTACTTGTGCATAAGCTAATGTACATAGGAA
>JAJIYU010019303.1:0-10842 GCA_030144865.1 Tinospora cordifolia | reverse complement strand
TTAGTTGCATAATAAACTATTATTAGACTAGGTAAAATGATGCATTTTGTAGGAAATAAGAGAAAATATAACTATAGAATTGCATAATTAGCAATAATTGCATATCGTTAGAAAATGCACTGTTTAATAACTCTTAAGCCTTGTTTTGATGATTTTGATATGTTTCTATGAGAAAAATAATGTCTGGGAAAGGTATTTGCATGTATTACAGGATATAGGTTCATATATTCAAGAAATGCATCAGAAGAAGGTGTAAATGAGATGAAAATCAAGAACAAAGACCAAAAGACTGCGGTACAACAAACCGAAGATTGTAGTCAGGAGCGAAGAATGGACTGGTGTATATCACACTAGTGACCGCGGTCCACAGATTGAAGACCGCAGTCACCAGAACATGCTTGGTAGAGAAATTACACAGACCGCGGTGGACAGAATGCAAAAAAACCTGGGCTTTTGACATCACATACATGGGCCGCGGTCACTGACCGAGGTCACTCGACTTCAATGCGAGATTTTCGTATTTTTTAGGTTTTTTAGTGCGGGACTATAAATAGAAGATGGTATTTAGAGTCTAGAGGAGAGAAGATCGAAAAAAAAACTCTGTGACGGCTCCTAGGGCATGAAAGTTTGGGTTTTTACTGATAATTGAAGATTGTAAAGAGATTTGAGTATGTTTTGCTTATTTGAATCTAATTTTATGTTTTCCTTTACTTCTATGTCAAGCTAATCAGTTCTAATGTCTAGGATGTGATTGTTCAAAGCATGGTTTGTGATATCTAGTTGTAGTTGTTGGTTTATAGATTCTATTCCTTATTGTGTAGATTTACAGCCTTATATTTATTGGCCAAAGATATATTGATCTAAGTATTTCAGTCTATCTCGGGAGAGAATACTAAAATATGGACATCACAATTTGGACCTAGATCAGTTGATTGATTGGGAGATTGTTAACCAATCTAGGGAGTTGCACAGGGATTATTTATTTAAACACATAGGTTGTCTAGCGAACGCCTCGGGAGAGGGTTTGACGAAACAGATCTAGTGAGTGTTGAAACACCTTGGGAAAGGGTTGCAACCATTGATGTTATAACTCATAGATTAGCTAAGACCAACAATACAATAAAGATTTACAAACTATGTGGAGACTTTCATTATCCTAGACATGTTTCTTTACTGAATTCTATAACTTATCATAGTCTTGTTTACAGTAGTTTCTGATTTTTAATTGAATTAATCACTTTCAATCTCGTCTTGATAAAATTGAGATCTTTAGCAACTTTGGGGTTAAAAATCAATTACTACCAGTGTTCCCTGAAGACGATACCCGAACTTTCCGGATATTACTGCTGCGATCTCGTACACTTGCGGGTTAGCTAACAATCATATAATTGGAAACTCCTGAACACTTTTAAATTAAGCATAAGAGATCTCAATAAATTTTTAATATCATTTATTGGAAATAGTAGGTACAAAACTATACTCATGACATAATTAAAAAATAATATTTAGAAATCATTAAGTAAATAATTCCATTAATTATCAAGGTACATAACCTTTGAGTTTATTACAGCAGAATAAATCTTTAAATAACAAAATTGGGTCAACACGCCCTTACAATTAAGTAAAACTTTCCAAATAAAATTTTTAAAGAAAATATTGCCTAAATGGTTATCATACTGCCTCTGGTTATCAATTTCTTAAAAAGTTACAAAATGGAAGGGTGAGTACAAAACCCATTGAATCATTCTAAATATTTAGCTTATTATTTCAACAAATAAGACATTCAAAGATAAACACTTTCAAACATTACGTGATTCAATCAATTTCTTGTTTAAAGTTATATTAAAGACAAAAGGGGTTAACCTCGGTGTTCCTATCAAAATATTTGTCCAAGAAGGAAAAGGGCAATTTATGCCAAATTCCATTAGATTTAGGACCTCACCCATGTGAACTAGAAATGAACTCAAAGTTCACATCTTGAGAACACCCACGGTAATCACTGTGGAATACTACATCAGTACGTGGTTATAATCTCATTTAATCTTTCATTAAGTATAACAAAACTGCAATAATAGATTAACATGATTAAATTCAGCATGTGAGCATAACAAGCATCAAAATAGCACATAGAATATATCAAATCTAAACATGTGAGGTTTAAGCGTGGCATAGCATGCATAATTAGTGATGATAAAACATGTATATTCAAGCATGAACATATTATTGAAATCAAAAGTTAGAAATCACTTCCACCTCAAATAGTTTTTCTCCTCTTGAAGCCTCTATTGAATCTCCTTCAGATCTCCCCAACTGCTAGCACAGAAATTTGTGCAACACTTGTTACGACTATTCCAACTACTGTTTAGAACAACTAAAGAAAAAGAAAGATGCCAAGAAGGTGACAAAGAGAGCAAGAAGGAACTTGTTCAGTTCTTACTGGGGTGAAGACAATGGTGCTCATGCTTGGGTTTATATAGAGTTCTAATTGGCATGAATTAGCAAGTTCGAGGTGTCTTCATTATAGAAACCTTTCTAAAACTCTTTCTTAGAAACCTTTCTAAAACTCTTTCTTAGAAACCTTTCTAAAACTCTTCTCTTTTCCATTTTATTTGTTTCTTATGCATAAGAATAAGAATTAGTAAGTAAAGGTTTTAGAAGTTGTTAATATATTCTTTTAGGTTAATTTCATTTTAGAAACCTTTCTAATTCTCTATTTTACTTGTTTCCCAAGCACATATATTAGTAAGCAATTATTTTAGAAGTTGCTAATACATTCTTTTGAGTTGATTTCATTTTAGAAACCTTTCTAATTCTCTATTTTAGTTATTTTTCAAGCACATATATTAGTAAGTAATTATTTTAAGAGTTGCTAATACATTCTTATGAGTTGATTTCATTTTAAAAACATTTCTAGTTTTTGTATAATAAATTCAATTGAAGAGCAACTTGCTAAGTTTTACAAACTTGAATGTAATAAATCAATAAAGATTTGAAAATTTTTTCTTTTATCTCTTGCGTAATTGCCTTATTGAACTTTGTGTCTAAATTTTGGGTTACATACTCTTGAATCTCAATGAAGCGTGGGATAAAAGGAATAAGAAGTCCAGTTATGTACTTGTAAAGTAATTGTAACACCCAACCCCCAAGAGACAGGTTTAAGCTCAACTACAAGGTGGGTTGGGTCCTATGTTACATTTACAAGTACGCAACTTGCATCTCAATTCATTTATTCTAACACTTATTGAAATACTCATAAATACACTTCCATTGAGTTTAAAATTCAACAAGATAATGCAAGTGAATGAAGGAAAACATCAAATCTTTATTCATTCAAATAAAATAAAAAGATTACATTCTTAGATCAAATCCAAAGATTGTGTACGTAACTCTAAAATTCAAAAGTAAAATTCAGCAGAAGTCTAAAAATCAAAACTTGGGCAACATGCCTTTACAATAGAATATTCAACACCTAGAAAAAATCTAATATCCATAATCTTCATGGATCATTTAATTTTCTAAAAAATAAAAGGAATGGGGTGAGTACATAGCCTAATAAATCATTCATTAAACAACTAATTTAATATTTCAAATCAATAACACATTCAATTTCACACACTTTCAAACATTAAGTGATTCATACATCAATTTGGTTCAAGTTGACGTTATCACTGAAATGGGTTTTACTTCCTTGATGTTCTTAATTTAGATACCTCTCTTTAGGGTGGGAAGACATTTCTTTGTCACTCTCAATAGGATGCCACATACCAAAAACCCCTTAGTTGCGTCTCGCAACCACACACTCCAAGCATGTGTTAAGAACACCCATACGAGTTACTATGACAGTACGTGGTTCTTATCTTCACTTTCTTATGTTTAAGATCACATAATCATAAAAGAAATTCAGAATATAAATTTTAAACAACCAATAAAGCATGTAAACGTCATGTAGCATGCTTGAAACATTGAATTAAATCTTAAACATGGATTATAAGCATGACATGTTCTTATGAGTAATTAAAACATAAAAACATGTTAAACTAAAATTAAAATATGATTAAACACGTTGAAACTAAAATAAAACATGCTGAAAATTAGAATTTAAACAAGTATGAACATGCTAGAAATTTAAAATAGCAAAGTAGAGGTTTAAGAAATCCCCTCCACCTTAATCTGAGTTTCTTTGTAGAATTTGGCAGAGGTTCCCTTTATCTACCACTTTCAAAACTTCAAGAACTTCTAACCACCAACAAAACTACTTCAACAACTCTCTAAAATATTAAAATAAGAACTTCTCACACAAGTAAGAAAAAAGGGTGAGAAGAGGTGCCAAGAAGAGGGCAAGAACAAACAAAGAGAGAAGTGTTAACTCTTCGCTTTGGGATGAGATGAATGTGAACAAGAGGGGGTACTTATAGGTGTTCATGAGCAAGGGGGATGGTTTGGTTAGCTGGGGCAGCTCACAAAGTTGGGCAACTCATGGGACAGTTTGGATTGGAATATGTATGTGGGCTCATGGACCACTAAAGCTTGCTAATTTCCTATGACCCATGATTTGATTCTCTATTAAATTTGTTAATTAATTTTAGAGAATAACTCCAGACTTGGAACAATTGTAATCTCAGTTGGGACATCCCCTTGTGGATAAGAAGATGTTCATTACATTCTTATTTAGTATCGTGCTTGCTCATCACACAAGATGCACATGGAATGCTTCCTATTTCTTCATTCTTGGACGTCAAGCATGGGGATATGCAATCAAACTTAAAAGGACACTATATCATAGTCTAATATTCAAATCTTAGCTCAAGGAAACTTCCTAATTGATTCAAACTTCAAAGTTGGTGCACCATGTGGGGTAATTTTGGCAAATTGCATGAGATCTCCTTGATTCTTTGGCGCCATGGTTTGTTTTTATTTTATGAAATTTCCATTTTGATTTGAGAGCAAGGGTGATGGCTAGGGTTGGCATATTTCACGCCTTAAACATGAATAGGGCATGGTGCACATGATTACTTGTCTTGGTGTATGGAATCACCCTTCGTGGACTTTTTCAATTCCTATAGGATGTCTCATTCCTTGGGTAGGTTTGGGCATACATGATTAGTTGTATGGAATATGTGATCACTTTTCATGAATTCAAATGATGGACACGTTCCATGGAGCTTTAGGTAGGGTAAGGTGCACATGATCATGGTGTTCTACCCATGTGTGTTGTACATGTTAGGGGTGGCCATAACTTCATGGGTTTACAAAAATTAAATAAAAATTAGTGTCTCCTTATTTACAAGGGATTATGATTTATAACCTATAGTTTTGGAATCACATGAACCTAATGCAAATTTTAAGGTATAGTTTGGCCCAAGGTGATCTTCCCTCAAAAACTTTCCTTATTTAAGACCCACTAAGGTCACTAGGCAAATGAAAGTCCAAATCTTGGCCAATTGTTCTAATTTTTAGATATGTCATTCATTTTGTTATTTCATGTCATTTCAATCCCCCGAAGTACCCTAAATTCCAATTCTTTCCTAATTTGGACCCCCGTGAAGGTTGTTTGGCAAATGAAAACCCTAACCTTGACCAATTGTTATAATTTTTGGATATGTTGTCCAATTAGTTGGTTAATGTCACCTTACTTCGTTTCAGATTATTTTGGGTCGCTATGGGTCACTAAGTGAGAGTTTGGGACATGCTAAATTTAGCCCTAAAATGAGGTCGTTTCATTTTGCACCCAATTTCACTGAATTGATGATAAATTTCATTTAATTGAATACAGATAATTCAGGGTATTACAATAATACTGGCCCAGCCCACCTTGTGGCTAAGTCCAATTAAAAGTCTTGGGGGTCAGGGTGTTACAGTGGTGCTAGCCACAATCTTACTAATCAGATCGACAAAGTACTAGTGGGGTTCCACCAAGAGGGACTCGACAGTGGACATGGCAAACATGGAATGGACTGAGTTTGAAGAAAAGTTCTATGACAAATACTTCTCCACACCAATTCGACGGTAAATGGAGAGTGACTTCTTGCGTCTGGTACAACAGCACATGACTATAGCTGAACATGAAGCCAAATTCTTGGAACTATCACGTTTTAACTTGGACTCTGTGTCCACTAAAGAAAAGAAAGCTTGTAGATTAATGGAGGGCCTTCGAATAGACATTAAGAAGGTGACTGTTCCACTTGAACTGAAAGTGTTTCAACATGTCTCGGAATGGCGAAACTCATCGAGAAGGAGCTCAAGATTGAGACCCAAATCCAGGAAAAAGGGAAAGTCCTCTACAACCAAGTAACAACAGTGGAGGTTAGAGCATGCCACCTAAGAGGCCCCAATACTAGTAGAACCAGGTGTATAACTAGGCCCAACAAACTAGGGGGCAAGTCAAGTCAGGCTAAGGCAAAATACCATAAATCCCACCAACTAAGAAGTCAAACCCAAAGAGGGAGGATGCTTGCAAGAAAGGGCAATGTTTCAACAACTACCAACAATGGCACAAGGCATAGGATTGCCCAAATCGCCAACCGTATGCCTAGGCAAATGGTCAGCACTAGAACTTAGTAGCACCTTAGCCACGACAACAGCCACAAAAAGCGAGGGTGTATGTAATATGCTGAAGTCACTAATCCAGGTCCAGTGATAGAGGGTACGTTCGTATTATTCAAGGTTAGTGTTAAAGTGTTGTTCAATTTTGTTGCTAGTAATATTTTATATTTGAAGATCTAGTAAACAAACTGCAAGTAGGTAGGATACCTTTAAAGATTGTTTTACACATAACCACTCCCATTGGAGCCACTGTAGTCTCGATGCTAGCTTGTCAATGTGACATCTGGATGGGTAGAAACCTACTGACAACACAGTTCACCATCATGCCATTCCATGGGTACAATGTGATCGTAGGAATGGATTGACTCACCCAATATAATGCTCAATTAGACTACCTTAAGTGAAGAGTTACATTAAAATTACTAACTAGAGAGTTAGTGACAATCAAGGGGAATCGATAGAAAATACCTAGGAACATGGTGGCAACACTGTTAGAACAAATACAAGAAAAGGGTGACTTCACCAAATTAGAGGATGAAGAGAACCCACAAGCCATACCTCCTATTAAGAACATCCAAGTGTTGAAGGAATACAACAATGTGTTCCCTAATGAATTGCTAGGACTTAAACCACCAAGAAGTGTCGAGTTCAAGGTTGAACTCCTATCAAGAACAAGCCCAGTAGCCATTCCACCTTACTGAATAGCACTAGCCAAACTAATCGAATTGAAGACCCAACTAGATGAGTTGAGGCAAAAAGGGTTCATACAGCCTAGTGAATCACCATGGGGTGCACCAGTACTATTCTTGAAGAAGAAGAAGAAGAAGAAGAAGAAGAAGAAGAGTTGTTCAATGTGACTTAATGTAGACTATCAAAAGCTAAACCAATTCACTATGAAAAACAAGTACCTTCTTTCGAGAATAGATGATCTATTCAATCAACTAAAGGGGGCTACTTACTTTTCAAAGATTGACTTAAGATTAGGATACCTCTAATTACGAATCAAAGAGACCTTCAAAATGACATTCCAAATGAGATATAGACATTGTGGACTTACAAATGCTCCAACATTTACGGATCTCATGAATAGAGTGTTCCAACCCTACGTAGATAAATTTGTAATGGTATTTGTGGACGACATCTTGGTTTACTCCAAAACTCATGAAGAACATAAAACACATTTGACCTTGGTACTGAAAACGTTGAGGGCTAATAAGTTATATACCAAGTATAGCAAATGTGAGTTTTGGATGAAATCAGTGAAGTTCCTAGGACATGTCATCTCAAAAGAAGGAATTGCAGTAGATCCATCCAAAATCAAAGCCATCACTGATTGGAAACAACCCAAGACAGTGACGAAAATTAGAAGTTTCCTCGTGCTGGTAGGATATTATAAAAGATTCATCAACAATTTCTCCAAGTTGGCCAAACCCATGACTAGGTTGACTCGGAAGGGTGCAAAGTTTGAATGGAATGAGAAGTCCAAACAGTCCTTCCAAGGACTGAAGGGAGGCTCACCTCATCACCCATTCTCACTACTCCTACCTTTCCCATACTAATGTAGGAACGAAAGGTAGTGGCTTATGCATCCAGACAATTGAAGCCTTATGAGAAGAACTACCCCACACGCGACAAGAGCCTCAAGTACATCTTTACACAGAAGGATGTTAACCTACAATAGCGGCAGTGGATGGAATTTATTAAATATTATAATTTTATTAAAGATTACAATTTTCAATTACTCTACTAGCCTGGCCAGGCCAATGTAGTAGCTAAAGCCCTAAGTCAAAAAATCGATCAAGAGAATGACAATGACACCTAAGCAGAGGATTAGTGTGCATTTTTGTCAACCATTACTACAAAGAAGTATCAAGGAAAATACTTGAAGCTTGAGGATTGGACAAGTGGACAACAAAAATAAAGGATGACATACAAGTAGACCAACATCAAGATATCAAAATTGATTCCAATGGCATATTAAGACTCAAAGAACAAGTCTATGTACCTAAGGATGACCAATTAAGGCAAACTAGCCTTAATGTAATACATCAAACCAGATACTCTTTATACCCAGGAGGAGACAAAATATACCAAAATCCAAAGAAATCCTATTGGTAGACGGGCATGAAGAGAGATGTGGCCGAGTATGTGTCAAAGTGTTTTTCCTGTCAATGAGTAAAGGCTGAGCATAGAACGTGACACCTTAGCCCCCGAAACTTTCAATTGGACTTAAACACAAGGCGGGTTGGGCTAGTGTTATATTACAAGTACACAACTTGTTAGTCTATCTCAATTTTCCCACGCCTCATTTAATTAAATAATATTCACTGAGGCAATTGCACAAGAGATAAAAGAAATTGATAATCTTTATTAATTCAATAAAGTAGAGAGTACAAAACTTTCTAATTCAAAGAACTATTACAGTGGAAACATTTCAAAACTTGGGCTACATGCCCTTACATCCAAATATAGAACCTTTTTAAAATTTGAACCTATCTAATATCAAAGTCTTCATGTGATTCAAATCCCTAAAAATATAAAAGAAAAAACGGTGAACGCGTAGCCCAGTGGATCTTCTTAAAACAACCAAGTTACTAATTTAGAGCTAACAACACATTCAAATTCAAGCACTTGCAAAACATTAGGCATTTCAAACATTATCTTGTTTATAGTTGTAGATTAGACTGAAAGGATTTCAAGGCCCTTGTATCAAAATAGCTCCCTTGAGTGAAAAGGCATTTCTTATGCCAAATTTCATTGGACTTAGGGCTAACCCATATTCAAAGTATCTTGGGACATCACCCATGTGAACTAATCACATATAAAAAACACCAACGGTGACCCTTATGTTCACTGTGACAGTGCGTGGTTCTTAATCTCAAAGTCTTTTATTCAATCTCATACTCATGAATCATAAATAAAATAATTTTAGCATGTTTAACACATAAACATTCAAAGCATGAAAGCAAACATGTAGTATGCATCACACTTTAAAATAAACCTAAATGAATGATCTAAGCATAGCATGATTTCATGATCAACTAACATGACATACAAGCAAATTTGAAATTTAAATCATGTTCTTCAAACCTAAATATGCTACAAAAATTGAAATCAAGCATACATGAACATGGTATTAAGCTAAACAAGTAAAATGGAGGTTTTAAAAATCACTTCCACCTTAGTTTGCAAAACAGTTGTAAGTCTCTGAAATCTGGCAGAACTTTGTTACTCTAAGACTTTCAAGAACTCTCAAAAAACACTGAGGAACACTCAAGAATAGTTCAAGATTACTCAAGAACTGAGAGGGTTGCCAAGAAGAAGGCTAGAGAAAGTCAAGAGGGATCTTATCAGCTCTTGCTTTGGGATGAAAAGAATGAGAATACTTGGGGGTTTATATAGATTTTAAGTGGGCAAGGATTGGCAGGTTTGGGATGATGAGAATAAGAATCTTTCTATTTTCGTCCTTGTGCAGCCGCACCATAGTGTAGATTAGGGTTTGTTCTCTTCTTTGTGCATAGTTTGGAAACTCATAGCACAATTACTCACGCAAGGTCGGGTCAAAGCATGCTAATTTGTGTCTTATACGAACGCAAGACTACCCAAAATAATTTTTCTATTCTTTATGCTAAGCTGTTATTTTTTACTTTGCTTATATACTTTTAGTCTTACGCAATTTACTTTATGTATGTATATATATATATATATAATTGGTCCTAACCTCTTTGTATTGATGTAATTCACTTTATATATTTAATTATGCCTGCAAATTACTTTCTAATTAATTTTATTAATTTAATTTAATTATTTTGTTTTCTAATATCTGAATTTTTTATTTTTGTCTTGCGTAATATATATAGATATATACATAGTTGCCATTAATAATATAAGCTTGTTATAAGATAAAAAATTTCATATAAGTCGAGAATATATAAAGAAAGTTGCAATAGGTATACATAGCACGTTATAAGATAACTTGCCATTAAAATCCAATATATAAGCCCATGTATTAGCCGCTGCGATCAACTTTGTTTACACACATTGCCATGTTCATAATTTTTATGACTATCATGCCACAATTTACCATATATATTTGCACTTTGTGCCATTTTATGTGTTCCAGTCAACCCATCATATCCTTGGCAAGTTACGTTTTATGCCATTTATTCATGCTACTTGTTAGCTTGTATCTCTACATTACATTCCAAAATAGCTTATTACGTGTTATACACATACATGTTTTGACCCGACCTTGCATGAGTAATTGTGCTATGAGTTTCCAAACTATGCACAAAGAAG
>JAJIYU010019302.1:0-10841 GCA_030144865.1 Tinospora cordifolia | reverse complement strand
AGTAGCACTTGTAACCACCCCTATACATACACAGCCACTAGCAGAGCAGTAAAACACATTTTCAGGGGTCTGAGGCAAAGGCTGTGGTAGATGCCGTGGGTAGAGTCATAACTATCACGGAGGATAGAGGCCACCACTTACGTGTTATCAATGTAAACAGGTTGGACACAAGAGGGCTGAGTGTCCGACTCTTATAGTAGGTCCCAGCCCTTCTGCCCCAGTTATCAGAGATAGAGCACAAGTCGTCACCCAGCCTGACCCCAATTCGACGAGGACCTTGGTAGAAGGTACCGTCTTGCTCTGTGATTCATCTGTTTATGTATTGATAGATGCTAGCTCTACTTTGTTTTTCATTTCTAGATGTGTTGTGGATAGATTAGGACTTAGACTGGTTAGGGCTTCTACATGGTTGATGTTGAGTACTGCCACTGGGGAGCGCATCTATTCCAACGTGATCTATGAGAGGTGTGTGCTTAAGTTGGGGGACCTTGAGACAGTAGTAGATCTCCGAGTGTTGGAGTTTCTTGAGTTTGATGCCATACTTGGTATGGACTAGTTGGCAGTATATCACGCATATGTCGATTGCTTCGCCAAAAGGGTTGTGTTTAAGATTCCAGGCCAACCCACTATTGTCTTCCAAGGTAGAGCTTCTAATAAGCAAACTACTCAGGGCCGATTAGTGATGCAGCATGAGATGGATACCCTAGCTGGTATGACGACCATAGAGGAGGCACCGGCACGACCATCTATTGATGAGATCCCAGTTTTCAGGAATTTCTCTGACGTGTTCTCTGAAGATCTACCCGGCTTGCCCCCTAAACGGGAGATTGATTTTATTATCGAGATCATTCCAGGGATATGACCTGTATTGATTCCTTCTTACCGCATGGCGCCTAAGGAATTACAGGAATTGAAGGTCTAGCTAGAGGAGTTGTTAAGTAAGGGCTTCATCCCTCCTAGTGTGTCACCTTGGGGTGCCCCGGTACTGTTTGTTAAGAAGAAGGATGGGAGCCTCTGCCTATGTATTGACTATCGAAAACTGAACAAGGCGACGATCAAGAACAAGTATCCCCTCCCACGTATAGGTGACTTATTTGACCAGCTTAAAGGTGCCAAGGTGTTTTCGAAGATTGATTTGAGATCTGGGTACCATCAATTGAGAGTTAGGGGGGAAGAAGTGCTGAAGACTGCTTTCCGCACTAGATATGGGCACTATGAGTTCTTGGTCATGTCGTTTGGTGTGACTAATGCCCTAGCCATGTTTATGGACCTTATTTAGAGGGTGTTCTGGCCATACCTCGACACTTTTGCGATTATCTTCGTCGATGACATCTTGATTTATTCGAGATCCCACGAAGAGCATGCCGAGCACTTGAGGATTGCATTATAGACTTTGAGAAAGCATAGATTGTGTGCTAAGTTCAGCAAGTGTGAGTTTTGGCTATCAGAGGTCCGATTTTTGGCTCACGTGGTTAGAGCTGAGGGTATTTTCGTGGACCCTACTAAGGTCGAGGCGATTATCAGTTGGCCAAGACCTACCATTGTGACGGAGATCTGTAGCTTATTGCGTTTATCAGGCTATTATCGCCTTTTCGTCCAGAATTTCTCAAGAATTGCAACTCCGATGATGAAGCTAACCAAGAAAGATACCCCTTTTGTATGCACTGACAAGTGCGAGGAAACCTTTCTTGAGCTTAAGCAGAGATTGACATCGACCCCAGTATTAGTGTTGCCAGAGCCCGGCCGAGAGTTGACCATATATATTGATGCATCATAGGTATGCCTGGGATGTGTATTGATGCAGGATGACAGGGTAGTAGCTTTTGCCTCTCAACAGTTGAAGGATCATGAGAGGAACTACTTTGTGTATGACTTAGAGTTGGCAGCAGTAGTTTTTGCACTTAAGATTTGGCGACATTACCTCTATGGCAAGCATTTCATGCTCTATTCGGACCACAAGAGCCTCAGGTATCTGTTCTCACAGAAGGGTCTGAATATGAGACAGAGGCGATGGATAGAGCTATTGAAGGACTATGGCTTCACCATTGAGTACCACCCGGGGAAGGCTAATGTAGTAGTTGATGCTTTGAGTAGGAAACGGGCTGAGATTGCATACATGGCAAGACATATGTTCCATGAGTGGATGATGCTTGATTTTGTTTCGATCATGATCCATGAGTCATCTATTGAGGCCAGAGTCAGTACACAAATTATAGCCCAACCAGTTCAGATTCAGATTTAGCACATTACCGTGGTAGGCTATCGTAGTAACTAGAACACATCGATTTTTAGTTTTGTATAGCATTACCGTGGTAACCAGAACAATGCTATTTTTATGCATTTATGGTTTGCGTTACCGCATTAATCCAATTTATTACTGCGCTAATTAGAGCCTTTTGTCATTTTTGTATCTTCAGGATATTTTTTTGAATTTTCTATTAATTTTTATAATTATCTCAAGTTTATTTCTACTTGTATTTCATGATAATGAAACATTTACAATTTTATAAATTATTTATTTAATTTATTTTAAACTTAAAACTCTCAAAATTCTATAATTTGTTCATTAACTTTTGGGTTTTACAACAACTCAAAATAACCAGATGTTTGAAATGCCTAATGCTTGGAAGTGTGTGACATGGGTGTTTATTTAATTGATATAATGGTTTGAATGTTTGGTTTGATCCACTAAGCTCTTTGAGCTCACCTCACCTCTAACATTTCAAGTCAGCCCGCAGTAGAGTGGAGCAGTTGGAGACATCCTCTCAGTTGAGGTTTAATATTAGTGATGATTTTAGTTTAGTGGGGAATGGTGGCCCAATGATGTTATTATTATTTCTATTTTGTATGTTGAATAATAAGAGGTCATTGGGGCCAAACAGTATTTATTTTGATGAATGTAAGATAACTATTTTATTGATGATTAGAATCAATAGTTGCTCTTCTACGTTTTCACATTTGATTGATATGTAGTTATTTTTATCTCTTGACCTTGTCCTAGTGTGAGATTGTGACACAAGTACAAGGAAAAGTAATAGTAATGCCTTGTTTCTGGAATGAGCTGATGTGTCATCTGTGTGTCATGATTAGATAGTTGATGAACCACTGTAGTTAATGTTGTATTAACTGATTAGATTGCATTTAATGATGAACGAAGGTAACGTCGACATTGTACCTTCAAAGATGGTCATTGGGAGGCAAGGTGTTACATTTTCTTCCTTTCCTATTTCTCATCCTATCTTTCCTCAATACTCTCCTCCTCTAATGCTTCCTCAAGTATCTCCTCCTCATATGTCTCCTCACTATGTCTCTTCTCCTCTTGTCTCTCCTCATCCTACTATCTTCCTCATGTCTTTGCTCATCCTGTCTCTCTTTCTTTTTGTCTCCATGTGTCTCCTCTTCCTATCTCTTCTCCTCCCCCTATCTAGTTGCACCACTATCAAAAAATTCTATCAAAATGACTCATCATCTCATCTACTAGATCAATCTAATTGCCATCAAATCAATATTCTATCTCAGGATCTTGATGATTATTAATACCATCTTCAAGAATATTTTGGTCAGCCCCCAAGGTCTCATCAGGGGTTCTCTCAACCTCAATCTCATTCTTGAACTCAAAATATGATTGTACAACATGCTCTATAACCCAGCCATCCTCATAAGTAGCCTCAGCTTGATCAATCCAAGACAACACGTAAATTATTTGCTTACCTTTCCCCATTTTCTTTTTTTTTTTTTCACCACCATCCTTTGCCCTAACATTTTTTCTACTTCTCTTACACTTGCAGTCCTTTGATCAACAAACTTTTCATGAACAATCTCTTCTTCAGTTTCTTCTGTCACAATAATTAATTTGGGAATCACCAAATATTTGATTTTCTCCTTTAGATACTTGGCTTTTGTCATATATTGAAAATTGACATCAATCTCTCCTTCATTAGTAACTGTCGAACACATAACACACACATCTTTATCAATGTCCATGGGTCTCGACTTATCCTTGTACTCCATCCCTAATAATTTGTAAAACCATTGAACATACCATGTTACAGATAGCATATGTAACCATCTATCAGCAACCATTATCGACATTACATCTACACTTCACTGGTTGATATATTCAACCTCCTCATCATAGTTACCCTACTCACCCAAATCTTTGTTATAATAAAGTTTATTGTGAAGTAATCCTTTGCTAGGTCTAGAGTAATAACAAAAGAGTATAATAATAGAAAAGCCCACAATACAATAGAAAACCATTAAAAAATAAAAATGATAGTATCATATCTTGGTTTATAGTCAATGAAGTGATAGGGTGACAAAAAATTCACGCAAAAAATGTCCTTTTTCATGGCAAACTGTCTTGTATGAGGTGAAGTTTATTTATATTTCTCTCTTTGCTATCATAGTGATTTTAGTAATTAGAATTATCATGTCAACAAAAAAGAAGATCAATATGCACTAACATGGGAACATGTATGCCATATTGGGGAGGGACTCGGTGCCCCACAAGTGTAATATGCATGCTATAAGAGCATTTTCTTTGTGTTGGCAGACTGATTTAGAGCAAAGTAACGAAGGACGATTTCTTTTGAATAGTTTGGTTATTTATTATTATAAAGTCAAGTTTTATAATTGATTTGGTACAGCCCATAAAGTTCGGTGACCATCAATAAATTAAACCTAATTGGACTCTTCATTATCTCATTCAACACTTTTGAGATTTTTAAAACTTGTTGATTTTTCTTGTGGAGCACCAAACTTGAGCTTTAATCCCATATCTTTTGGCTAAATATGTTTGTGAGAAAAGTTATTAGCTACTTGGATTGTAATCTTCATTATATATCTTCTTTAATCAAAGCCAAGGTATAACTTTCTTACATAGTACTATACATCACTACATGTATAGCGATGAAACATCTATGGGAAGTTTTTCATTCAATCTTGAAAGTTTCATTTGATATTTTTTGTAAGATCAAATGTTCATTATTTAGAATTGCCACTTGAAAAAGCTTATTGCATTGAAATCTTCAAGGTTTAAGAACGGTCCAAATCACACTACTAAGCATAATCAATGGTTACAATTCATCTTGAGCTAGAAAAGGACATCTTGGGATCTTAAGCTCGCGAAAGGACATAGTTTAACAGTATAATCCACACTCAACAAGTGAATCAAGATAGTAAATTGGGAAATTCTTGATCCAAGATGTGGTAGGTAGTAGATTAAGCATTTGGATTTAACCACTATAAATAGAGTTATATATATATATATATATATATATGTCCATTTGAAGCTTGTTGTTTAAAAAATTGATTATGTTTTGGATGTATTTGAAGCCTCTACTGAGAGAGATGATATGCTGGCAAATTTATAAAGCTAAGACAGAAGTGAACTTGAAAATGGGAAGATCTTGGCATCTTTGCTTCACCGAATTGAAGATTCTTTGGCAATTTCTACATGAACCATAGTTCAAAATAAAAATAAAGATGCTTGCAGCAAAACAACTAAAAAGAGATCCACTTAGAAAGCTCAGATTTGAAAATATATAACTCATTTGATTTAGTTAAAAAAAAAAAAAAAAACTGGTCAAATTGAGGATTGAGTACCGTTTACGAAACATTTAAGGTATACTTTATTTTAGATATATTCTTGGAGAAATCTCTTGTGCTTTTTACGTCTCTTTCAATGTGACTTTAAATTGGATAGTTAGTCTTAAAGCTATTTGCGATCAAAGACTTAATCATTTTCATTTCTTAAAGGTACAATTTATTCAAACTTGTATGCTTCAATTCCTCTTTTGTAAGTTTGAATATAATCGGCTAGAAGTTTTAACATCGGGGAAGGTGTTGACAGTAAGTGAATGGAAATTTTGAATCGTAAAATTGTAATGGAGAATGATTATTAGGTGGTGGTGGAGGCGATAAGCTCGAAATATGTTGTGTTTTTAGTATTTGCGTGCTTCCACTTTCAATTGCCTTGCCAATATAGTTTTGTTAATTGTAAGATATTCTAAATACTCAATTTTGTCAAACTACCTGTAAAGACTACTTTTTCTGGGCCATGCATCTTACACTTTTTTTTTTTTTTTTTTACACAAAATGTGGAAAAAAAAAAATTTGAAGTCAGTGATGCGACATGCACGTAATAATTAGATATTAATACTTTTTATTCTTCTTTTAACAATTTAATTTAGCTATCCTAGTCAAAAAAAAAAAAAACTCATAAATGGCCTTAGTTTTTTTGTTGTCATTATCATCATCATTATTATTATTATTATTATCACAATTATCACTTTTATTATTATTATTATTATTATTATTATTATTATTATTATTATAAATTATATATTAATGAAAGAAGAAAACAAGTCTAATTCTTAGAAATATACTGAAAAAAAAAAACAAAATGAATTTTTATCTGTAGCATGCTAGATGTCTTGAAGAAAGGCTCCACGTAAGCATGTTTTCCACCCTTTGCGGCCAAGTCTTCGAAATTAGAAATGAATATGGAAAAGACACATAAGAAAATCTAGAGTGTCAAAGATACATGACCCCTTAGGATTTATTTATAATATCAATCTCTTGTAATAATTCATCCATCTAGTAGCGTGGTTAATTTATTTTGCTTAAGTAAAAAAATTAATTAGCTAACTTCTCTTTGTTGCTGTGGGTTCCATCAGCTCTTTCTACTGACTCTACAAATCAGCGATCGTAAGTTATCATGTGATTGGAGGTTGAGAAAATCTTAAACTGATCTAAAAATTAATTTTTCATTACACTCTAAAAATTAGAGTAGGAAACGGAAATTATCAAACATGACTTACATTTAATATTGCATATTTATTATTATTATTAAATTTGGTAAGGCTAGAGAATTGTTAGAAAATTTGTGTTAGTTTTTTTCTGGTTGAAAAAGTCCACAAAAGATCATATGGTAATGATAATTGCATCGAGTTGACTTTTGGGCCAAAGCGAGTTCTGTAGCACCATCTCGTTGCTAGCTGAAATGATTATCATCATCGCTCCTAATTAGTGCATTCTGGAGAGATGAGGAAAGTACGTCCAAGATTTCTTGTTGTGCCCTAAGAAACACCACCAGCCGTTGGATAGTCAACTCAAAGACCATTGGCAGGTGGAAGGTAAGACAAATAGATAGAGAAAGTTACTTTGGTTGGTCTACCAAAGCAGGAGAACTAACGAGCCTGCATGTTCAGGCATAGAAAGAAGACGAAATGAATCAGAAGGGGGCCCATTTCTTAAGAAATTCTGCCTTTAACCCTTCCTCAAAAGTTATCCATTTATAATAAATAATGAATGTTTCATTTAATTACTATATTTTAGGATCACTAAGGTCTCAGCTCTCCTAGAAAGGCTGGGGAGCATATAATACTAGTTGAGATTCGGAGATTGCTTCTGCTACTTAATTTATCAACCTATATATATATATAAAGTGACAATAGCCTTTGTTTTTTTATTTTTTATTTTTTTAATGGCCGGGTCCTTGATGCGTTGGAAATCACCGCGGCAAGCAGGTTACCTCGCATGTGTGTTCATTAATGGTCCAATGTGTACGCGGAAAATGTCCACTCTAAACCTACCAGTAGCTAGGATTAAGACAATAAGCTTAGACTTATTTGTTCATCTCCATAGTGGTCCTTACACCTCATCTTTAATCAGTAGGAAAAAAGAAATTGTGAGATATTAGTTTTCAATCACTCTTAAATGCAGATCAAAGTAAAAACGGTGGATGCACTCATAAGTAAAAAAGGATCACCAGTAACACATATTTTGGGTCATATATAATATATATTAATCATATAAATTTCCGTTGCATTAATTATTATTTTCCTTCATTTTTGGCCTAATCAAGTGAGCTTGAATGAGCATTTAATTCCAATAGAACCAATAGCTACGTCAATTAATTAATTAATTATAGCTTCTTAGGTAAATGAGTGTATATTTTAAACATATAATATCGTGACTGTTAAATTTGTATAAAAATATATATATAATTATAACAATCCTTTTACGAATTCCAAAAATGAATTGTCGTAATTTGTTTGGGTCTGGTTTCTTTTGTTTGAATATTAAAAAAATAATCATGTTACTGTATATATTGACATGAGAGTTCAACTCATTGATCACCCACCAAGTAATAGATAGTGTATGAACAAATAAATAAATAAAATAGAAATTAAAGAGAATGCTCGATTAAATAAAAAAAAAAAAAAACGGGTTGGTAGACAAGATTACCTTAGAGAAGATCTCATGTTTGTTGATCTCATGGTGGGGTAATCAGTGTTAAAGGCAACTCACATCATACAGACTGAATGCCTTGATGCTCAAGCAAATTGAACATATGGTTTTTTTTTTTTTTTAAATAACTTTCTTTAACTTTGTCTTTTTTTTTTTATTGCATTGCATTGTATTTGTTAATGTATTAAACAGGCTTACGACACTATAAGATTCGTCCCACGCCCTCAAAGATCTTATGGTATATTTCTTTGTCGAAAGCCATGTTATCTAGCTAAAGAAAACAAATTTCATAATGGACGTAGCCAATCCAAAGATCCTGATTTTCTTCTCGTCTCATCTCGTCGCATTGCTTCTTTGTCAGCGATTAACATCACCATGTCATGTCCATTGGCTGAAACCGCAGAAAAAAGTTCTCAAATTATCTACCATTACTTTGTCCAAAGGCGCCTCACACGTGAAATAAGATCTTGTTACAAATTTATTAATCTAAATTCCTTTTCATAGACCACATGGAAATATATAGGATTGAAATGTATTTTTAGATGTTGAGGAGGGAGAAAATGGTAAATCACTGTGATGGGCTTGAAGGGACAAATTGATTAGCTTTAGTCTTGATTTGTGCCTAATTAATCATGTCTTTGACTGGACTCTCTTTAATTCTCTTTGGGGGAAGGGGGCTTGTTGGGGTTCAATGAAAGGCAGGAGAAACCAGATAATTGATGATGGCATGATAAGTTTTGACCTTGAACACGACATTTTATAGCTTGGTGGATCACTTGCTTTAATTTTATTATAAATAGATACCTGTTGGGTACGTTGCTCCCATTATCTTTTTAACCTACTGAAGCAAAGAATATTTTGATTGTTTTCCATGATTTGATTAAAGAATCTCTTTTACACGCACTAATTATATTGCTCTATATGCATAAATGAAAGCAAGCAAGGCAGGAAAAGATCGTGTGGTGAGGGGTACCACACAGCCAAAGGGACAATTAGAGCAAGGAGCCTTTTCTATTGTGTTTCTAAAGTGAAAGAGAAGAAGTGACAAGTCTCGTTAATAATGGGTCCCATTTTTCACTTTGTTGCTATACGTTGCTCACTACAAAACAAGCACGCATGGCCAACAAGAGCACCATATCTATGCCGCATGAAGTAGAAGATGAAGAGGGGTTTCTCCATATAAAGCTTGCAATCTTAAAAATTCAAAAAATAAGTGGGAAAAGAAGAAAGATCCATATCTTGGGCTTCTGCAATCACTCTCCTTTGTACCTAGAGAATCCCACAATACCCGATCATGGGCTCCATGCGTGTTCATTAAACCTTGGAACACACATTATTGCTTCTCATATTCTAAATGGACTAGTGGTTGGTCTTGTCTGGCTATCTTCTTCTAAGCACTGCTTTTTTAAGTCTTGTGGTTGAGCAGACACTCATATACATACCGCTTTCTTGATCTACATTATGCTTTGTCGAGTCTAGTGTTTGATCGGAAACTCATACACCCTTTCACTTTAGTGAGAGCTATAGTATATTATGTTGAAATTCTTTCTGTAGCTACCTATATTACGTATACTTGTATGTCGTCAAAATTTTTTAACCCTATGATTTTTGTTACTTAATTTGCTTGTTCAAACCAAGCCATGTCTTTCTCTACTTTATTTAATTTGTTATACTTCCATGTTTGAACTTTCGTTAAACCCTTTTTTTTTGTATTAACAGAGAGTCATGCCATGATTTCCAAACTATATTAATTTAATGTAAAACTTAATTAGCGAAGAGGTAACTAAAAGGGTTTTTTCAAACCAAATAAACACATACATATGATAATTCAATTGAGATGAAAGTGGCCAATGTTGTGGCACCGTAGTTGATCATCCGCTCATTTGATATTCATGATTACAACCATAAAGAAGTTGTATTTCACTAAAATATATTTTCACGCGCATGTAGCTCGCTGTTTGGATTGTGGTAAGCTATGGAAATGTCCGTTTCTTTGCTAAGGGATTAGTTTTGCATTCAAGGCGTGGGATATTTTCGGGGCCGGGATGGGTTATAATTACTTATTTACTCTCTAAAACAAATGAAAGGCCGTTTATGATGGGTTGTAATTACGTACACAATGCGTCTGTGTAGTACGTCAATCCTTTTTTTCCTAAAAATCCTGATCAATTAGTCCACTTTCTCAACTCAATTCAAATTAACCTTTTTCAATTTCTAATCTTCTTCTATTATTGTGCTATTTAAAGTTCGTCAACATTTAATCTGTCCATACATATTTTATTTTTAATTATTCGTGTCCTTAGCTATATTTTAAATTTTTTGTCACTACCTCTATTATTACTTTAAAGTTGTTGAAAGATATTCTTCCTATCTTATGGTACATACATTCATTTAAATATGTCCAAACTGCCTTCGGTTGATGGCTTGTTTAATCTTCATTTGGATACTAATTCCAGTTACTAGGTTCAGAGACTTTTTCTTTTTTTTTTTTTCTTTTCAACAGAGATGAATTTGGAGGTATTTGTCTTCTTTTCATGCCGACAGAAGAGAAAGAAGCCTAGAGTGCAGGCTAGCGGCAACGTGAA
>JAJIYU010019301.1:0-10843 GCA_030144865.1 Tinospora cordifolia | reverse complement strand
AAGGCTAGGGAGTAAGGAAATCACACCCACATTTGTACTCCTCAAACTTGTGCCTTGTTCCTCGCCGTGCACGCCTCAAATTATCAATCTATAGGTTTTAAAACAATCAAATTTGGTGAGTTTAAGGCATACTTAGCCTAATTAAAATCCTAAGTTCGTGTTCTAAGCACATGTGCTTCCAATGCACCAAAATCAATACAAAATCAAAGGAAACTAGTGCATCTCACATTACTGCCTTAAAACACCAAATGCTTGGTCTTTTAGTTTAAAACATACATCAACTCACTGAAAATAGTTTTCACTTGTAGAAAACGGTGTTGAAAGCTAAGAAACATGATTTCAAGAAGGTTTTGAGATTTTACCTAGCACAACTCCTTTCCAAGCTTGCTTTAACTCAAATCCACCCTTGTTGATGTTGTTCTTGATAGATCTGAGCTTGAATACAGTAGATAATGGTTTGAAGGGGCTCAAACCACCCTTAGAACTCAATAGAACACTTAGAAAATGAAGCAAACGAGCTAGGAGAGAGTTAGAGAAGAAAACATGTGAGTTGCGGCGGAAAAATGACAGATCTAGGGTTTTCTGCGCATGTTTTCTTTATATAGAAACGACGGATGACCGCGGTCACTGTGTGATTACCGCGGTCGACAGAACGGTGTGCAATTCATTTCTGGGCGTTTTCCATATGATGACCGCGGTCATCAATTTTTAGACCGCGGTCACTAGAGAAATTTTGGTGTGATGACCGCGGTCACCAATTCTCAGACCGCGGTCATCAGTGTTATTTTTTTCTGGATTTTTGAGTGATGACCGCGGTCACCCAAATGTGGACCGCAGTCACCAGAATGGTGATCTTGCCTTTGTTTTCTAGGTTTTTATGCACTAACCGCGGTCGATCTAAAATGACCGACTTATGATACCTATATAGACTTATGGTGATCTTGCCTTTGTTTTCTTCGCCATTTCTTGTGTTTCACGAATTTGCATCACTCTTACACTTATTTAGACTTATGATACATGATTTTTTGGGTATTATGCCCATCTTTTATTCCTTTATTAAGTTTGTTTTCTACATTTGTCGTTTACTAACGACGTGGACATCTCATAAACGTTAGGGGTATTACAAAATCTCATACTATAACAAGTATAAATCTTTCAACTTTGAGTCTGAAGCTCGACATCGCTCATCGTTTCCGTCGCACAAATGACGACCAACAAAGAACCCACATGGCATTTGCAAATTTCTCATCCTAAACAGCGGCCAATTCTTTTTCTTCTTCAACGTACGTTGCAATAGCAACAACAACAATGTAAATTTTGATTTTCTTCTTCACCATTCAGTAGCTAAAATAAATGTCCACCATGCCGTCCCACAACATCACGATTTTCATCTTCTATTCGTCTTCAATGGTCCATCGCATACCACAACCAAAACGAGCAACGTTTTGTGCTTCATCTTCCCCTTCGTTCTTTAATCACCAACCAGAAAAGTCTGGTTTCTTCATCTTCAACACCCCACCAGCAACACCAAATCAAACCACACACAACAAAATCACATATATCTCATTATCTTCATGAAAATGCACCAAACCAGAAAATCACCAAATTAAATCCACACATCAAAGATTCAACCCAGAGATTTAAAGTAGAAAATCCCCTCTTAGTTCAACATGATGTATATCCAGCAATGGCAAATGAAATCCAGCTCTGTTCTTCACAATCTATGCCCTAGAACGCCAAATCACACAATCAGATTTCACCTTGTTCCTCACGGTTTCTGCTCAACAAGCTGCAACGTTTTTTTTTTCCATGACCAATACACCAGCTTGCAGCTCATCTTCTTCAGAAACGCACTAGCAGTTTCAAATCACCAACCTTACTCGTCTTTCATGGTCCTCTGTTTTTTTTTTTCCACCAATTCGCCCAAAATCAGATTCCCATCAATGAACCCAGATTTGTCTTCACAGCCAGCAACCATAGAAATCAAAATCAACCACACTAAATAAATTTCCAGCAACGAAAATCTAAATCAAACCAGAAATTCAACTTCTTCTCTATTTTGATGACTGAAATCCAGAAATGAAACGAAGCTTATAGACTTTCTCTTCTTTTCTAATCTTGCTGAAAATCCAAAGCACAACCCAGATTTTTCTGAAACACAGTTTCAGAATTTTGTCAGCATCACGAACTAGAATTGAAGACCAAAGAACCCACAAAAGTGAAGAACGTTTGCAGCCGCCTCTTCAAATTTCTGTCGGACAGCTTCATGTTTTTGGATTACAAATTCCAGATTTTTTTCCATATCACAAACCAGAATTTAAACCCACGAAAATCTAATTTTTGGACCACATGAAGTCTGGTTTGGATGTCCCAAATATCTAGAGATTTGAAGCCCCAATTTCGAATTTCTCCCTTCTTCTTCAATTACCTTGTTCGTGCTCTGTTTCAATGCCCTAAACCCAGAATTTTGAGTTCCAAATCCAGTTTTCAGCTTGGTGTTCTCACGTTCCAGCTTGCTCAATTCCAATTCAGGTTGCAGCATCCTCCTTCTTCCTTCGGTATTCTTCTTCTTCATCCAACTTCACTCCCCAACACCATAAAATACAAAATCAGACTTTTTTGTTCTTCTTTCTTTCTCTTTGTCACGACCAAGCCCAAATCACCAAAACCAAAATCAAATTCTTATTCTCTTTCTTTTTGATTCACTTCTCACAAAACGCACCTCATCAAACCCCATTAAATTCCCCTTTTTTTTTTTATTGGCCAACATGTTTGACTTTCAAGGGCTTCTAAGAACTAGTGGCTCACACACATATATATCTATATTCATTTATTTATTTGTAGCTGATCAAGTTGTCGGTGGTAAATAAGATTTTTTTTTTTTCTTTACAACTTGCAAAAGCAAGTTTTCTTTATTATTATTATTATTATTATTATTATTATTGACTCAAAACTCACGTCACATAAATAAAATAAAAAAATTTATTATTTTTTTCTTGATTGACTATTTTAAAATTTTATTTTATTTTATTTTAATTACGACGTGTAAGCGTTTGTGAATTTTCGGATATTACACTTTTAAGGGTAACATAGTAATTTTATTGCATAGAGGGTAAAATAGTAATTTGACACTTGCACATTTACTAAGGTGACAAGTGGCTAATTTTCATACAATAGAGAATTAATAAAAGTCTCAAAACAATTATTAAAAAAATTATAAACTAAGTAATTAATTGAATATGAATACAATAAAGTAATGTATATTTACATTCAAAGAATAATGCATATACGTATAAAAAAATAATTGATAAATTTCACTTAATGGACACATTAAAATAGACAACAGTGGAACCAATAGAAGTATCACCAAATGAATTGATTCAAATAACTCTTTAAATAATAATAATAATAACAATTCTAGGCTTGGATAACTTGGTTGAAAATAAAGAATATTATATGTCAAGTATCATGTGCATGAATTGAAGAGAGAAATTTAATCACAAAGAATATTCTAGGCTTGGATAACTTGGTTGAAAATAATAATAATAATAATTCAAAAAGTTAATCACAAAAACATTTCATGCTCTAAATCCCAAGTATCATGTGCATGAATTAAAGAGAGAAATTGTTTAATTAAATTTTAATTCAAAAAATCAATAAGACACGCTAAAGACAATAACTAACTTGAACAACCAACCATATCTATTTAAAACCCAAATCAAGAGAACTAATCCACAAGAACCGTCTTATGTCAAGTTTCCTAGGTTATATCCACAAAAACCCATTTAAGTTTATATTTAAATTTTAAATTCCAATATTTACGTACCCCATCAAAATGCTCCACATACTGAATAAAGCTAAACCAACTTGAATTTAAAAATAAGAGATAAGGATCAATTAATTAGACAACAAAAAAAAGTTATCTAAACCACTTTGACCTATATATTCAACACATTATCAAACATCCACCTTGTGATCAAGCATTCAAAATTTTCTTTTTACCAATCAAATAGTATCATTTTTGACACCCAATCTTTCTTCTCCTTGTTCTTTCAAACCTGCAACATACTTTCATCACTTATACACTTTATTTCTTCCATTCTTGTCACTATAGAAAGATATCCAAAAGTGCTCATTTCTGCCCTATTAAATTGTCTCACTTCAATTGATTTCATAGTCATTATCCTTGTGCACTATTTTTCTCATCAAGAAAGTGTCATCTTAATATCTTATTTCCCTTTTTCTCAAAGTTGTCTCCTATCTTGAACAATTTAAATCAACCACTAGAACGTGCCAAGTCTCATAAATATTTGATTCCATGCATAAAATATGCTATTGTGGTAAATAAATATGCTATTATGCTATTATGTTTATCATACATAAATATTTTTGCTATAGATTAGATACTCATGCATATGATTGGAAATTAATGTAGCTTATATTATTTCATATGAAATAACATTAAATAATATTATCTAAATTATTTAGGATGCTAGAATAACCTTCAATTCGATTAAAAGTTATTTTACAGATTATTTGTCAGAAAAATAATTTAGATTATGACAATAGGATAGTCAGAAGTGTAGATTAATTAATTAGGAAAACAATATTATTTGTGTTTATAATTGGAAATTTAACTTGCTGGAAATTGATGTTAAAAAATAGTTTCAAATATTTAATTTTTACAAAATTATTGAAACAAATAAAAATCATACACTAGGGTACACGCATATGCTTAATAAAAATCATACAATATTGATATGTTTCATGTAATAGTTAATATCATGTGGATTACCTATAATCGTGCGATTAATATCTATAATGACCTTAATGAATAGGATATCATATTGACAATGCATTCATGCGATATTTGATTGTTTACATGTTTTGCTATGCTATAGCGATGAGGGAAGATTAATAAAGGTTATAATCACATATTGGCACAGTGACATGCCAATTGATTTCATCATGAGAGTTCCAACCCCAGTTCTCTTTCGGCCATAGTTTAATTATAATTTCAGCTTTGGTTGTGGTTTAATTATATTTTTGGCTTTGGTCGTGGTTTGAATCTATTTCTAGCTTTGGTTGTGGTTTTGAGATGGGCTTGTAGTATCCAAATTATTAGACCTCACTCCCCAAATGTGACACACAAAGGATAAATCGTGTCAATCTTAACATCAACTTATAGACAATCAATTGCTTGAAACACCTAATCTATGAAAATGTGTGACACGTATGCTTTATTTGGTAGAATGATCTACTAAGCTCTTTGTAATACCTGAAATTTTGTGACATAATATTTGTAATACATGGAATTTTAGTCACGTAATAACCGAAACTTGAATTTAAAACACATATACATATATATTTATATATAAATACATATATGTATATTTGTCATTGGTATGCAAGTAATTAGTTAGCATAAAAGTATAAATGAACATATGATGATTAATATTAGACATATCGAATTATTGGGTAATTATGCACTATTCCAATTGAATAAGAAAACAGTGTTTTAAATGTGATATTAATATAGAAAAAGTATGTGTATAAAATATTAATTAGATGCACTAATGAAAATATGGTAAAAGAAAGTTATGAATGACAAGAAAGTGCAATAAATTTATTTATTTATTTATTTATTTATTTTGGCATATTTGAAAAAAATGACATATTGATCAATAGCATTGTAAATAGTAAAAATTAATTAATAGTATGATAAATAATAAAGTTAATTACTAGCATCGAAAATAGTAAAATTATAAATGAAATCGTAAATAATAGAGTTGACTAATAAAAGTAAATATAAATAGTAAAGTTGATTATTGGTAAATTTTATCTCTAGTTAATAACTTTATAAGTAAAAGTAATTTTAACTATATGACAAATATTCAACCACCACTACATAACAAATATTCAATCACCACTACATAACAAATATTCAACTACCATACATGACAAATATTCAACCACTACCTCTACTATAAATATGGAGCCTCTCTTCTTTATTTTGCACACCAAATTAAAGTATTGAATTTGAGATGAGAGGGAGAAGATAAAAGTTTGAAAGAAAGAATAGCTAAGGTGAGTTCTTCCCTTTCATTTAATATATTATTTTAATTTAGATGATACTTGCTTGTTTGGTTAGCTTAATCTTTTATGTTTTATTCTTGTTCTTTGCGTTTATGTCATTCAATCATCATATTGCATAACCTAGAGAGTATGCTCTATAGTTGCGTCTTGTACGATCTTCTACATCAAAAATCGAAAGTCTCTTTCCTGTTTGAGAGAGTATGCTTTGTAGTTGCGTCTCGTATGATCTTCTACATCAAAAATAAAAAATCTATGTTTCTATTGAATTTTCATGTTATATTGTGGTATGTTTAATTTTCTGTTGAAATATTTATCTATCATGCTCTTATATACAAAAGTCAGATTAAATGAGATTTTAACCACGTACAGCTACCGGAGACTTTCTGTGTTCCATGTAGAATTGGAACTGGCTGTCAATACTGACACCAACTTGGAATGGGTTTCAAAATGAACCCACTGGAAAAAGGGTTGAGTTTCAGAATTGATATCTCCCCAGATCTGGAGCACAGAGAGTATTTCCGTCCGGTCTAAATCACGACTGAAATAATATATTGATTGGATCGAATTAATCTTTGAAAGTGTTTGATCTGCTTATATTGTCTGGTTGGAATAATGTATTAAATAGATTGATTGATTCATTGAGCTGTGTAGCTCACCCTCCTTATTTTTCACAGCAGGAAATAGATCAGGCCTACGAGGAGATTGTTTCTTAGAAAGTTTTTATTTAATTTAATGTAGGGCAAATAGGTCCAAGTGAACTCTTGTATTTTAGTTTTAAATTTATTTTTCGTTGTAATGGAATATTGTACCTGAAATTGTTAAATGATCAAATGAAAAATCTACTTTATTATGATGTTATTTTTGTACATAGACTAATGTACACGTGAACTCTAATGTAATTGGGTCTAAGAAGAAGAAAATGTAGCACAGGCCCGTCTCCCGAGCATCCCAAGATTTTGATCAAATAGAATTGAACCGTCAGATGGCGTGGAAGAGGGGACTCGGGAGGCGAGGTGTTACAAAGGTGGTATCTGAGCTTAGGCTTTAGATGCCATGGGCAAGATTTAGAAGGAATCGACTAGTCAGGTAAGACTATTTATTTATTTAATTTAGAAGCCTTGCCTCTTGTTTTAGAAACTGAAATAATTTTCAAAAAAAAAATGTTTTTTCGAAAAGAGATATATGTTTTCAATTGTTTTGTTTGGATACCGAGATTACGAGTTGAGCTGATAGTGGGTAAGCCTTGTCCTGAGTAAAGCTAAACATTGAAAGGGAGATGGGTTATCCCGTTCCAGAAAGCACGGTTGTTAAGTTGACTTCGGTCTCGCCGTCCGATCTGGAGGTTGTCCCACCAGCTCATACGAGTAGTTGAAGTTGAAGGACACACTTACGTTCTATATAAAAACCAAAAGGTGGTAATTAAGGGCTAGGAATTCACAAAGGTACAAAGGATATGTTGACCAAAATTTAAGAACCTAGGTCTAGGAAAGAGACCTTAGGTAGCAAATTGAGTGTTGCTAAGAATGGCACAGTGGATCATAAATAAAAGCTTTTAGGGCATAGGCTAGAGACTCATAACGTGTGAAAACGAACACTTGTGTGGTCAGGACACGAGATTGGGAGGATCATGTATCTTTGGTTTCTATGTGGTATGAGACGCATAAAATTCAGGGATATAGAGGAATCCTGAACTAGGAGAATGACGGGCCATGTATTGTGAGTGATCGGTGACTTTGGACGAACTTATTTTCCTATGCTTGGCTAGTATGGGACAGTCAAGTATAGTGAAGCTTGGGAAGCCTTAGAAATCCAGACACTTGCGAAATTATTTAGGTGCAGCTTTGTTCTGGGTGAAAATCAAAGTGGAAGGGGTAGAATGGTATGGGACACTAGAAGCTGAAAACTTAGGTGGAAGCTTGAAACCTAGTTGTGCTAGCATGATTGTATGATTGTGTGCTATGCATGCTTTATTGCTTATTTGTTTTGAAACCAAATCTTGTACCCAACAACAATAGAGGATTTTGAAAATCCTCAAAACAGAACTTAGAAGTATAAATTATTAGGCCACTAGACAAATCGAGAACTAATAAACATAAATGTAGCGTCACATTAGCACGGAAAGAACGAAAATCTGATACAACAAACACGACAATTAACTAATGAAAATGATAGTTATTTTCTCAAGTCTGAAAAGACATTGTTATGTCTCGAAGGGGTTTAAACTTTAAACTCATGTAATTAAACACTTTTGAGAAAAAAAAAGAAGAAAAAAAAATTATAGATGGTCACTTTGATGATCATTTTATGACTAGCTAAGATTCACAAAGACGTATTCCACTATTTACCAATAAGTAGTGCGGTTGGACTGATCCTTTGAAGAAAAATGTTCTTTATTTTAGATAACGAAATCGTTTTAACCCACATAAATATGATCTCGTTGAGATATACAGTTCATACCAGAAAAAAAAATACAAACTTGGACAAATCTGGAAACTTTAGGTAATCTGTTTTATTTACTATTCCAGAAAGGTACGAAGTTGGACAATTCTGTCAGCCTAACATTGATGATCATGTGCCTCAGATTGCTCTACTCAAGATCTTGATAAAATTGTATGATCCGAATTATTGTAGTTTATTTGCTATAATACCATTTATTAAACAACAAAAATAATACTAAAATAATAATAATAATAATAATATTGGAAAAAAATAGAAACATTTTACCTCTCCATTTGATTTTTTAGGGAGATTACACAAAGAAAAAAAAGAAGAAGAGAGAAACAAACAAACAAACAAACGGAGAAAAGACCAAAGTTGATGCAATAACTTTGGTCTCTCAAAAAAAAAATCAAAGGAAAATTTCTTCTTCGTTTCATTTTCCTTTTTTATTTTCTTCTTCTTCTTAAAGAGGGTGGTTGCTACTGAGGAGGCGTAAAGTCTCCAAAACTAGGATCTTGACTCGCTGGAAAAAGATTTTTCATGAGATGATCGATGCTAAAATCATCAAAGGGATCATCCATGATATTAACATCATGTGATGGTAATAAAGATGACGATGACAATGGATTAGCCTGTAACCCTCCATGATCTTGTTCTTTCGTATGCCCGAATGTAAACCCTGCATTAATTAATGTCAAGTCTAAGTCCAATAAAGACCCAGTGTTAGTTGAAGCACTAACATCAGATACAAGAGTATTGCTAGGATAATCAGGCTCAACGGTAGTAGCAGAAGGATCAACATTTAGGGGATTTGGGTTGGAAGATGGCCTCGAACAACTAGAAAAAACTATGTCCTCCAAGTACCCAGATCTTGAGTCATTGGAGCCAAAGAAGTTATTGATGTCATAGGTAGGAGACTCACTTAATGAAACATCACCACGCGTATCAAAAGAAAATTCAATAGGTGACAACAAAACACTAATACTACTAACATTAGTAGTATTAGAAGTGTCATTACTGGCATCATTTCTAGGAAGTGAAGGACCAAAGAAAACATGAGACTTTTGAGAGTAAAAGAAATTTGTTCTAGCCCGGGAACCCCTCATGAGGAGAGCAGCTTTGTCAAACGCCAGAGCAACTTCAATCTCAGTATTAAAGGTTCTAAGCCAGCGTCTCCCTTGTGATGAATTAATCTCTGCAGTGTATCTTCCATTAGCCCGCATCCTTACACCAAGAAATCTTCCAGGATTCCTTCTCCTAGGCCTTTTGACGACCTCTTGCTCACTGGTGCCACTGACTGGAGCAGTAGTCGTTGCAGAAAGACTCATTTGAGTAGATCCGCCAATTCCTTGACTATCATAGATCTCAGCAATTTCCCTATGTTTTATTGAGGGAAGTGGAGGAGATTCCGAACTCATCGGTTCGGAGATAAGAACTTCTGGTTCTGTTAGAGAGACATGGGATGAATCAGGAAGAGATGACCGAGAGAATAAAGGATCCTTACCTTTGCATGACTCAAAAAGAGGCGATTTAGACTTAGATTGAAACTTCTGAGACATCCGTTCAAAGACAACAGCAAGGGGAAGATCATCATCATCTGAGGAATCTGAATCAAATTGCACCGATGGTGGATGAATCGATTTGTGAGCCAATGTCTTAAACTTTCACTGTTTCCACACTTGCATAGTGGTGGTACGCACCGAAGAATTAGAAGAATTTCTCGATTCGGATAGCGAGGAAACCATAGCTGAGATGAAAAATAAGAACAACATTTTTTTTCTTTTCAGAGCAAGAGAAAATGGACGATTAACATGGCGAAAGATGCGAATGGACCAGGAATTTATAAGAGAGGGGATAATACTGTTATGACGACATAATTATTAGCTGTCACTATTAGAGATACTATTCTATCAGTGATGTTGATGGCACTACCACTGTTTTCTCGGTATAATTATTGGCATTACAACCAATGACACCGTTTTAATTACATAATGGTCAACATTGCTGTTGGTACTACTATTTAGTCGGCAGCACGATTCAGGTTGGTGTGATTAACACTAAGATGTCATGATTTCTTCATCCAAATTATATTAACCATGATTTCTTCACCCAAATTATATTAACCAAACAATATTGAAGTGGGCAAATACAAATTTCGAGGACGAAATTTATTTCAAGGAGAGTAGGTTGTAATACGTGAAATTTTGTGACATAATATTTGTAATACATGGAATTTTAGTGACGTAATAACCGAAACTTGAATTTAAAACACATATACGTATATATTTATATATAAATACATATATGT
>JAJIYU010019300.1:0-10863 GCA_030144865.1 Tinospora cordifolia | reverse complement strand
TTCACATAATGTTTGATTTATTTTTAATAAATACATTTTATTTAACTATATACATTTTTCTATGTACATATTCTCCTAATATGTAATATTAACATTTATTATGTTAACATATACCTTATTTACTCACATATTAGTCAATACGTGTATTTATGCTTTATTATTATTATTTTTTTGTTTATTTATTTTACTAAACCTTTTATTTTTCATTTAATTATCAAAATAAGGTTTTATTTGTTTAATTTTCACTATAACTCTAATTAACTTTATTTTTCATGTGTTATCTCACAATTTGCACTCAAAAGAATTTTGAAATTAATTTATTTGATTATTTGACAAAATTCTGGGGTATTACATTTGACCAGACAAATAGCATAGGCCTTATCTCCTAGCCTGTTCTCTGTCCACTTTGGCATGAATCTATTGTGCTTGCGAGTGCAGTTGTCTCTAATGGAATTGTTGTTGAGGAGTCTAACTCTCTATTGTATGTTTTGTTTTGCATTTGATTTTGGTTCTATGGTGCCCTTTACCCTTCATTTCTATTTTCCCTATACTATGGGCCTCCTGCTTTGGCCGCTAGTTCCTTTTGTCAAGACTTGTTCAAAGTTAAGAGTGCTCTATCAATTGTGCTTTGACCATTGTTTCTTTAAGGGTAGTTAGTCCTAGTGGAACTATTAATTTTCTTATTTCCAACCTTAGTCCCTGAGCAAATTGGTTTACCTCAAACTATTCATCATTCACTTATCATTCACAAGTTTTGATATAAATCTAGACAATTCAGTAAACTTTTATTAGCACTCAAACACTTTCATAGTTTTATGAAATAGCCAGATGAATTTTGATCACAATTTCCTAGTGATTGTCGTCGAGAAAACGTTGTCATAGAACACCTTGAACTATTCCAAAGTGATAATTGATGCATCCATGTCTATATCATTCGTGGTCACTTTCCACCAATGGTAAGCGAGTCCCACAACTTGTTGTACTATCAACGTTACTCTCCTAAAGCCAATTTCCCCCAAAGCATTGAGATGTTTTTTTCATCTCAAACAAGCACACATCTACTACCATATGATGAACCTTACCATCAAAAGTACTAGGGTGCAATTTTTGAAACTTGATTAATAGATTCCTTTACTCTGTAACATGAGGAATAAGTTTGTTTGGTGTGATTAGATTATTTGACAATGAGGCCCAATGACTAGATCATTAGCGCTTGGATCACGTAGAAGCCGAGAGACGTAAAGATGAGCTATGGACATTAGTAGGACCTTCTATCTTGGTTACATTGCCAGTGCCGACCACATCACCTGTTGAACCCCCATTGCCTGCTCTGCCTGTACCACAATCTTCAAAGCCACCAATTGAGGTTGTGGTAACTCATGTTGCTCCTACCCTGGACACATAGAGAAATGAGAGAGCCCATGTTTCTAAAACTTGCACCTTGATAGGTTTACGGGTGGTATTAGCCTACATGTAGCAGAGGAATATTTGTGGTAGACCAGGTTCTATTCTCGACACATATGTTAGAGAGTGAGGCAGTCAAATGGTGGCAATCTATGAGGAGCATCGATGGTATGATAACCTCGTAGACCATGTTTAGAGAGCTCTCCTTGGGGGCTAAGGCAGAGGTCGTGGACAAAGTCAAAGTTACTAGGGCGAACAAAGGTAGCCCCTTACATGTTATCAATGTGAACATGTTGGACATAAGAGGGCTAAGTGCCCAACCCTTATAATAAGACCCTCAAATCACCAAACCTCAGGCTCAGTCCTCAACTGCCATCACTCGAGCAAGCAAAAGCTAGGCACATTGATCATATGCCCTAACCCCACACTCGAGCCCCAAGTTCAATTCCAATCACATCATATACCCTAACCTCGTGCTCAGACCTTGAACATACAACCTCATTATCTATGTACATCTGTATATACCTCAAAATCATTTGATTTAGCTCAAATTAGATGAAATTGCCCAACTCATGTCATTTCATTTATGTTTTATGTAGGGAATACAAGTTAAAGTAACATTTGAATTAAACTACTCATCTCAAGTCCCTTGTATTAATGTCTCATCGATACTTGACCAAGTTTGGTAATATATGCTTGGATCTTCCTCATTTAAACTCAATTTATGTTTTTTGTGAAATGTGTCTCAATTCTGGTTCTACTGTCCTTAACCGGTCTTGGTCAACTAAGATTTGACTTGGTTAAATTTGGTTAAACTTGGTCAATTGGTCAAACTTGATCTAATGATCAAACTTGATCAATTGGTTAAAGTTAGTAAAAAATGACCAACATGGTAAATTTTAATCAAATTCGGTCAACATAGGTTCCATTTGGTCAAATTAGGTCAATATGAGGTCACTTTGGTCAAAATTCATAATTTTTCGTACTTAGTCAAATTCTAGTTACATAGTCCCTATCGCGTGATGAATTTCATGATTTTTCTACAATCAATCTATACTTTCTAAATATTTACTTGAATTTTAGTTTTTACTTAAATCTGAAATTTCCTATGAGAAGCAATCACATTTCTTATTAACTAACCTACTTGACTATTTCATGTATGGATGAAATTCGGTACACGTATTTTTGGGATATCCAGAAAGGTCTCTACCAAATCTCAGCTCAAAAGATCCAGCTTTGTTTAGTCAATTGGACCCTTAAAGTTTCAACAGTGCAACAGATATGCCTCTGTTCATGTATTTTTATGGATTTCAAGCATTGTTTTCCCCCCATTAAATATCTAATTTAAAGGCTATTTCCTACACCTCCTGCATACATTTAGATCATAAATACATTCCTTTTCAAAACCTCATCTAATTGGTAAGGATAAATGACCAAAATCCTACTCTTCCATTTCATTAAACACATTTCAAGCATTCTATACAAACCTAAAGTTTTTGTAAGTCTCAGAACAACTAAGTAACAAGGCAATTTGACATGTATGGTAAATCATGACCAAAGGAGTTTATGAGAAGAAATCTTTACCGACTTTTAGCCTTATATTACACCCTCCAAAATTAATGTCAAACAAACTCCTCTAATCACTTCAAAAGTTGCCCCAAAGTTGACTCCAAGACAAGTTTCTACTGTAATAAGTTACAAACAACTCGATTTGACACCTTGAAATCACAATTACAAGCTTAGTTTCCTACATTCTAATGCTTGGAACCTCAAATCTATATACCAAAGAGGGGAAAGGGTGATTTTACCTCAAGAGGCAATCATGCAATGTCCATAGAAAAGCTCCTCCAAAGCTTAGATCAATCATTTTCCCAATTAAACCAAATTTCAACTGTAGTATCCTACCATAGTAAACATATTCCTCTACTCTGGTTATGACCTTGGACCAAAGGAAGGTTGATTCTAATTCATGCATATGAGAGTTCTCCAATGGAAGTTTTCATGACTTGTTTGGGTTTGGGACGAAGGAGAATAGAGTTGATGAAGTGGATGTGATGAACTATGCATGTCTTCAAAACATGGGTTTTCTTGCATGTTTAGGGCATCTTTGCATGGCCAAAACCTTTGCCATGTGGCCATCTGCATGGCCTTTAGGTGGACATGGAAGGAGCCTTGCCAACTAGACCCATGTGGTTTGGTTGACGGCTCTGTCAGATGTCAAACCACGGCCCCAATATTAAGGGTTGTACTGGTTTTGCTAATGGGAAAAGAGGGAGGAAAAAGAAGAGGAAAGGGGAGAGCAAAGGTTTGTGCGCATGTGTAAGCCTAATTGCCACAGCCCAGCCACACAAGCTGCGGGATACATTGTTCAGTTTCTTGGTCCACACATTGGTATGGTCGATTTGACCCTTTTTTATACGATTTGGTTTTGGTTGATTGTAGTTGATTCTAGGGTTGACCAAGGTTAATTTATGACTAATTAATTGATTTAAGTTTTTGGGGTGTTACAAACAATGTTTCTAGATCTCTATGGCAAACATTATAGCTGTAAGTTCCAAACCCTAAGTTAGGTAATCATGCTCATCAGTCTTGAGCCTTTATGAGGCATATGCAATAACCTTTCCCTCCTACATCAAAATTGCACTCAACTCATTCCTTGATGCATCATGAACATGATATAGCCAACTCTGTGTGTTGGGGCAGTTAGTATTACTGTTGTAGTCAACCTCTTCTTTAGTTCATTGATTATAGTCTTGCATTGGTTATCCCAAATAAACTTTGACCCTTTTCTTTGTTAGCTTGGTTAAAGGTCCTATTAACTTGGAGAAATCTTGGATGAACCATATGTAATACGTAGTTAATCATAAGAAGCTTCAGCTCTCTATAACCATCTTGGGTTGCTTCCAACTCATGACTACTTCAACCTTTTTCTAGGTTTATTGATATTCCTTTTGTAGTAACAACATGGTCTAAAAACTTAACCATCTTCATTTAGAATTCACATTTGCTAAACTTTGTATGCAATTGATGGTCTCTGAGAGTCTCTAATACACTTTTTAGATTATCCACATGTTCTTCTTCAGACTTAAAATAAATCAAAATGTTGTAAAAAAAATTATTACAGACCAATCCAAGTAAAGTCTAAAAACATTGTTCATCATTTCCATGAATGTTACCTATGCATTACACAACCCAAATGACATCATTTTAAACTTGAAGTGTACATATATGGTTCTGAATGCCATCCTAGAAATATTTGACTCCCAAATGTGCAACTAATGATCTCAAATTAATATTGGAAAAGTATGTGGCTCCCCTCAATTGATGTAAGAGATCATTAATTCAAGGCAATGGATATTTGTTCTTTATTGTTGCCTAATTTAGCCTTTGATAATCAATTTATAACTACATGGATACATCTTTCTTCTTGATTAACAACGCCAATGCTCCCCATGGTGACTCACTCAATCAAATGAAACCTTTTTCACGGAGCTCATTTAATTGAGTCTTTAATTCAATTAACTAAATAGGTGCCCTTCAATATGGTGGAATGTCTAGTGGTTTATGTAATAGCTCATAGTATATATATATAATCGCGTGACTACTACAATACCCAAAACTAGTACCATGGTAGTGCCTCGCGAATGGTCAAAAAGGGATCTTGTAACACACTGACACACCAGACACGCCGAAACACACCGGGTGACTCAAGGTATTATCCCCTCCCCATGGGGCTTTCTCGCCTCCGTGGAGATTCGAACCAATGACCTGAGCCATAAGTACCTTGATTTCACAAAACCCACTACCATTGAATTGACAACTCAACGGTAGTTGGTATCGTGAAATCAATCAACTCAATGGTAGTGGGTTTCATGAAATCAGTTAACTCAGTAGTAGTGGGTTTTGTGAAATCAAGGTACTTATGCCTCAGGTCCCTAGTTCGAATCTCCACGGAGGTAAGAAAACCCCAAGGGGAGGGGACAGTGCCTTGAGTCACCAAGTGTGTCTCTGTGTGTTCGGTGTGTTACAAAAAAGGTACTTTTTTTATAACACACCAACACATTGGATACATCGGATCACTCAAGTTACTGTCCCCACCCTTTGGGGTTTTCTCACTTCTGTGGAGATTTGAACCAAGAACTTGAGGCATAAGTACCTTCGACCCACACACGAACACACCAGACACACCAGGTCACTCAAGGTACTATCCCCTTACCTTGGGGGTTCTCGCCTCAGTGGAGATTCGAACCAAAGACCTAAGGCATAAGTACCTTGGTTGCATGAAACACACTACCATTGAGCTGTCGCCTTTTTTATAATGCACCAACACACCAGACACACTAGGATAGACCGGATGACTCAAGGTACTATCCCCTCCCCTTGGGATTTTCTTGCCTACATGGTAATTCGAACCAAGGACCTGGGGCATAAGTACCTTGATTTCACGAAACCCACTACCATTGAGCTGACAATTCAATGGTAGTGGGTTTCGTGAAATCAAGGTACTTATGCCCTAGGTCCTTGGTTCAAATCTCCACGGAGGCAAGAAAACCCCAAGGGGAAGGGACAATACCTTGTGTCACCCAGTGTGTCCCAGTGTGTCCGGTGTGTCAGTGTGTTACAGGCCTCACGTGGGAACCATGGTACTAAGTCAGGGTATTATGGTACTACTATTAGATTTCAAAGTTTTTGGACCACAACTTGGTATCGCGGTACCAAGATGGGATACCGTGGTACTGTGATTAAAAACAAGGAAATTGAAGCGAGGACGTGGTACCACGGTGCTGAGACATGGTGTTGCGATTAAAAATAGTCCCAACACCGTTGTACTGTGATTGAAGATTAAAAATGAAAGTTCTAGGACATAGAGTTATCAATATATGTGCACCAAAAAACCCTAATCGCACAAACTCATTGTAGAAACCCTAATTGTGTTGTTCCTCCCCATTGTCCTGCACCTCCTTCCCGAAGTTGAAACCAACAAACCTAAATGACTTTTCATCTGCTTACGCATTCTCTGAATCATTGTTGATTAATCTCAACATCTCTTGGTTGTCTCACAAGCCAAGGAAAGAAGAAAAACACTACAGTCATGTTCTAGAACCCTAGTTCCGTGCCAATATGCATTGCAAGGTAAGAAACTACGCTAAGACACTTATACCAATTCTAAATTACATTTTGCTGCAAGTAGGATGGTTTGTAATGGATTTTAAACATTATTTGGCTCTCTACAATATGATAGACACCTGAAGTCATTGGAATCATTCTGTGTGAGGCAAATAAAAAGAGTGATCCCTTAAAAGGTATAATATTGTTCTACCTTGCATATTACATGTCTTAGATATGCAGCACGATGCATAAATGCCCCACGCACAGGAGAAACGAGGGAAGCACAACAACATGCGATTCTTGAATACCTCATTAATACCATGATGCTAAACTTAGTAGCACATTGCACATGCAAGAATAACCTCGCGTTACAGTGGTAATGCTGAGAGTAATACAGTGACATGATGATTAATTCGTTTTTCAAACTGTTCGTGCAAGAAGCCTTATCACCACAATACCGATTCACTGCGGTACTAAAAGGTTAATGGATACTATAGTATAATTGTTTTGCACTCTTTTGCATACAACACACCCATTTAACTTGAAAGTCATTAGATTACGAGTTGGAAGGTAGAAATATAATAAATACTGAGAAACAGTCTACAACTTTTAAAGGTTAAGGGTTGAAAGAGAGTTGAGTAGTAAAGTAAGGATTTGAATAGGCTTAACACAGAATTAGGTGGAGATGGCTATCTTCTTTCTTTGATATTATCTTAGTCTCAAATGTGATACATCAATGATTGGTTACTATTTTTATATTGTTTAGAAGCATGCTAGGAATGTGATAATGCTTACTTGTTTGATTGTTGGTTGTTACACATTTATGGTATGACATGTAACTTAGTGTTTTCAATATTTATTCGAGAACTTGCCATATATGTTATTTAGTGAATAACATGATTGTTGTGACCTGATGCATGGTAATTTATCAGCATGTTTAGTGTGTATGTGCTATAATGATGAGATAGATTGTGCATGCTAGTGGTTACTAAATAAAGACAATTAAGAGTCTAACCACGTACTAGGGTGGTGGTACAGATACCATGGCAGTAGTCTGGTATCACCGTGGGTATTTTCCCACCCTAGGCCCATGTTCATGCTACTGTGGTAGTAGTTGAGTTGGGGATGAGGATCGAGTGAGACCTTACTCCTAAGGTTTTGTCATGATGAGGAATTGGCCTACAAGGCATTATTTCCAAGAGTTTAGACATAGGGGAATACTGAGGAAATTCTTTTAGTCTTAATGTCAACTTAAGTAATTGATGTCTCTAAAACAGCTAATGATTTATAAGTGTTTGCATGTATTATGTTTCTGACTTTGAATATGTTTGAGATTTGTTGTATATGATCCACTGGGCTCTTGAGCTCACCTCACTAATCTATTTTTTAGGAAATCACTGAAGATACTTGCCCATACGCAAGTAAATGGAGACCTTTGGAGTAGTCTGATACAATCAACTATTAAGATTGCATAGGAGTAGAAGTTTACTTTTTGTTTACAATTGTAGGGCATGAAACCCACATCTAATTTATGGTTATTTTATTTATTCACTTTGGCTATGGGGCTAGGTGTTGGTTATCGACTTATTTGAACTCAAGCCATGGGGTCAGAGTATTTATCCTTTATGAGTTTATTTATATTACTTCTAGTTAACATGTCATCCCTATGTTAAATCATGCATGAAATTATTGTCTATGTTTTTGCACTTTGATGTTTTATTGGGATGGTTATGAGAAAAAAAGAAGACAGGTAATATCTCAGTTTTAGAATATTGAAAGCGAGAGTGACCACAAATTTGGCTTGATTCCATCTTGAGGTGAGAGATGATGATGCCCAGTTAACGGCATTGGTGACAGGATTCGGGGCTCGAGGTGTTACCAAGGTAATATTAGAGGTTAGTCAATAGTTTGTTGGGAAAGAGTTTAATGAGTAGCTCATAGGGAAAAGTCCAATTTGAGGTCAAAGGTGGTACAAGTTTAGTGAGATGCTCATATAGAGCTCAATCAGTAACTTAGTTAGTTCATCAGTCAGTGGCTTAGTCGATAAGTCATTGGGCTAGAGTTTAAAGGGTGGACTATGAACTAGCGGTCCTATGTAGGAATTAGGTGGTAGAGACATTGCATACTTAGGTCTAGGGAAAAGACCTTAGGTGTAGCTTGGGTGTTGTTAAGATGGCATAATGGATCATAAATAAAAGCTTTTAGAGCATAACCTAGAGAATGATAACGTGTGAAATGAAACACTTGATTGGTTAAGACACAAGATCGAGAGGATACTGTATCCTTGATTTCTCTGTGGTATGAGACGCATAGAAATTTAGGGATATGGAGGAATCTTGGACTCACAGAATGACGAACCATGTTTGGTGAATAATCGATGGCTTTGGATGAACTTGTTTCTCTACGCTTGGCTAGCATGGGATGGTCAATTATAGTGGTGCTTGGGAAGCCTTAGATACCAAGATATTTTAGAAATTGTTTGGTTGTAGCGAGACCTCTGAGTGTAAGTCTACGTTGATGGGCAAGAATTGTATGGGACGATTGAACTTGGAGGCATGGATGGAAGCTTCGAATTTTTTTATGCTAGCGTGTTGTTTGTAATGTACGCCTGACTGTATGTATGATTATTTGCTTACATGCCATGCCTATTTGGAAAAAATTCAATATGTATGTCATGAATGTTTTTAAATTTTGAAACCAAATCCTGTACCTAGAATAGGCCACTGATGTAATACCTTGTAATCTTGCACCAAATAAAATGAAACAATTCAAATTACATTTGATTGAATTTGGGTGACAAATAAAAATGGGTCCAATTCAAGATAAATTTAGCAAGTCCAAACCCCATTTAGTGAAACTTTTGACCTCTTGTATTTAAACATAATAATATTTCAATGTAAAGCAGTTGTGATCACTAGAATCACTGATTTTCCTCTCAAAAAAATGCACTTCTTGCTAGAGTCCGTAATGAATAATGGAAAGGTAGAATGACATATATAGATACATATTGTATAATTTTAGTAAACATGGTGCTTATGATGCATCATGTGCTTGTTGTTGCAATCTATCCAACACCCAACCATGACTGAGTATCTATCTTCAAATTTAACAATATATTGATATTCCTATACATGTATAATACCAAAATAACATGTTAAAAAGTGTATAATAACAAAATAAAAAGGTTTATATAATGTGAAAACAATATCTTAATTCAAAAAGAGTTGAACAGACCATACAATCATTCATTATCACATTCAGATGAATACGAATACAAGATTTGGAAAAGTGTGATGTACATGGCTCTTAGCATTTACGGTAGTCCTGTTGGGAGAGATTAGGGCACAAAGAAGACAAAGAGATTAGGGCACAAAAATGGACTAAAACTGAATCGTAGTAAGTACATATATATATATATATATATATATATATATATAATACATGTATGGTATTTCAGAATGAATAATTCTGGTAGAACAAATGAATGCTACATGAATAATATTTGAATAGTAGGAAAATATGCGTGAATAGTAGTATTATGTGAGAATAATATCTGAATAATTCAAGTATAAAAATTGTTCGGTTCTTTGGCAAAAAAAATTCAAAAAACGAATAATGCGCGCATATATATCTATAATATATATATTTTAATTTTGACTGAATAATGTCGGTATAACAAAAGAATAATTTATGTATAATGTGCATAAATAGCGGTATAATGTGAGAATAATTTCATAATAATGCATGTGTTATACAATAAATTATATACGCACGATAGGAACATATATATGTTAAATTATGTTACCCCCACGAATTTTGTATGAATTTCAAATAAAATAAATTAATGTGACATACAAATATCTATATATATATATATATATATATCATAATATTTGTATATCATGCATAAATAATTATACCTATACATATATACATTGTAACACCCACCGGGAATCCTACCGGCACTCTTACCCACGTCATAGGGCCCACGTCATGGCGTGTCACTTATAAAGTACTGTTCCCCCCCTGGAATTTTATTTCGCCTCCGTGGAGTTTTGAACCCATGACCTAGGGGAGAAGTACATTGTTCTTGCAACATCCACTACCATTAAGCTAAGTGGTTCAATGGTAGTGGATGTTGCAAGAACAATGTACTTATCCCCTAGGTCATGGGTTCAAAATTCCACGGAGGCGAAATAAAATCTCAGGGGGGAACAGTACTTTATAAGTGACACGCCATGACGTGGGCCCTACGACGTGGGTAAGAGTCCCGGTAGGATTTCCGGTGGGTGTTACAATAAAAAGGCGCCTTTTTTATTGTAACACCCACCGGGAATCCTACCGGGACTC